>LUCH01002355.1:74021-88879 GCA_013368495.1 Paragonimus heterotremus
CACAGACAGTGTGATCGATTTGGCCTCTGTTTTCACTTATCAGGTAAAGAAGGACTGAGCAAGAATCAAACCGGCACAGGGTTTGTTATGGAAAGTTAATTAACCGTCCCTGGACCCTTGTTCGAGTACACTTTAAACTGACAAATTGAGGCGATGGGCTGTGGTCATGACTTATTCTGCTACCTTGACACCGGTGACCAGCTGTGAACATTGTCTTAACAGACCAAACGGGAGTAGTCAGCCCAAACGCAATTACAAGCATAGGGGGTTTTGTGCGCACAATCGACTGCGGAAGAGTTCTTCAGGTGGTGAGGCACGACCTTATGAACATATGGAAAAAGTATTTTAACAGCTGTAGCATTGGCGACTTCCGAATAAAGAACAGAAGTTTAGAAAAGGTATCCTCAAATAGATCGTCCAACGGTTGACTGTGCCGACGGCGTATTAGTTAAAGAGATCGAAAAGACTCCTCAATATAATTAGTTAACGTTAATTAGTGTTTTACCATTATTGATGGTAATATCAATCAATATAATTAATTAATTAAGAACCAGGCGTAACTTTGAACACATCTGTGTGCAACAGTCATTACAATCAGACATTAATGCCTTAATCACCACGCATTCGAGCTCGGTGAAACCTTCAATGTCAAATAAGCCGCAAGCTCTAGTTATTGTCATTGAGTAGGGGCTTCAAAAGAACGTTATCACTGGTTGTCTCGCAAGTCAGATTTTTTTAGTCTGGGACTTGAAGCAAATTTTTAAAGCCAGCTTTCTTACAGAGAATAAAGGTCCGAGAAGTACTCGACAGTACCAGTCTTATAATACCAATGATCTACCCTATTTTTTTCCAACCTCTTTGCCTTGCTCGCATCTTCGATGATAATTGCTTTCTAAAGTCAAAACTAGCCCCTAGCGTCGATTCTCCCCGATAAGTAGGCCAGCAAGCTGCCTCGAGGAGTAATGGTTCAAGACTCGAGCTTGATGTGCACTACGCCCGTGTGACGCGAATCTACAGTTCTAGCACCGTCGTTCACTTGAATTCATTGTTAGACGACTGTCGATACACGCACCTCTCCCTCAGTCTTCTGTGAGGGTGAACCTAGATCCTGTGATCAAGCTGGAGTGCACTTCGCAATGAAAGCCGAGAAAAACAATGTTCACCCTCTGGATCCCACTAAACACCCGTTTATGTACTGTCAGACCTAAAGTATTGATTAAAGTTTGTTAGTGAAATTCGAGTAATGTTGTTTAACATGTCAGTGTGTGCTCAAGCGGAAAGTCGTTCAGACGTCACCAAGAATACGATTTATGACGCTCTCTCTCAGTTTCTGAGGCAGATTAGGCATTCAGATATCAGTATATTAGGAGGGGTGCATGCGAATGCTTGACTATGTCGCCTATCCCCAACCCAACACAAGATTCATGATACCATATCCAGCACACTCTGTACATCTTGGTCGTGGACACAAAATGGAGAGAGCACTTAGATGCACATAGCGACACACTGTTTAGAGCTGTCCAGCACTTTAGAGCAACCACTTTGGCTCGGATTATGTCACCGTACGTAACCACCGAGGTAGACCATTTGGTGAAACGTCAAACGGCGATAAACATGAAACAATAACCAAGCTCTGGAACGAAGGATGAATACAGAGTGCTTCGGAAGGCAGGTATCGTAGCATGCGGCACGAGGTACATGGGTTAAACAGACATTGCGAAAACCATAGGGGGATTAGTTTGACCCCAGTCATTTCAAGGGTTCTAGCATCCATTATACTCCGTCGACTCACTGCAGCTCGAGGTATCCATTAGAGAAGAACAGGCAGGGTTTCGCCCTGGTCGCGGATGTATAGATCACACTTTTACCCTCCGTCAAATTCTGGAGCAGCGTCATGTGGACCGTCGGCCAACAATCGCCGTATTCCTCGACTATAGAGGTGCGTTCGATCTACACTTTCAGAGACGCTTAAACACAGAGGTGCACCGACCAAGTATGTGAACATACTGTTGGCACTTTATTCCTATACTTCAGCTCAGGTCAGGGTTTACGGTGAATTATCTGACAGTTTCAGCACCAGGAGCGGCGTACATCAAGGCTGTTCACTTTCACCATTTTTGTTCAATTTCGTCATGGATGAAATAATGGAGGACTGTCTGCGACACTCGAATGATACCGGCGTGGACCTCCTGCCTGGTAGATAACTGATCTTGATTATGCTGACGATAAGGTGTTGCTGTTTGACAACTTTCAAATAGCAAAAACAACGCTGAACGCCATTTCGCGTTCTGCTAAGTACTTCGGAATGCGCTTTGCAGCCTCGAAATGCAAAGTGCTTCTGCAAGATTGCTGTGATTACGTAGATTTAATGTTAGATAATGAAGTCATGGAGGATGTTGACCGGTTTGTATACGTGGGAATCTGTATCGACGGTGGCAGCGGAGGTGTAAAAACCGAATAGAAGCGCGTATCTCCGAAGCTAGGACGGTGTTCGCGCATTTGAGACACTTATGGCGACAGAGAGGTATTTCCCTGAGACAAGGGTCGCGTATATCAGACAACGGCAGCGAAACCTAGCCGCTCAGGGTAGAGGACGTGAACCGTCTTCAGGTATTTGACCATCGATGTCTGCGTTCAATTGCTTGTGTCGGGTGGCACCAACGAGTAAGCACCGAGGAGGTTAGGAAGCGGGTGTTTGGCATTGATTGTCAAACGAGTTCTTTTGTCCAGCCACTACATTTTTACAGACTTAGATGGTTAGATCATGTACTAAGGATGTCAGCCAGTCGTTTGCCACACCGAGCCCTCTTTGCCGACACTACAGCCGACTGGCGTAAGGTGCGACGTAGACAGATGATGATCCGGCGTAGACAAATGAGATCGTTCACGAAGGGGTTGACCACTGTAGATCAGATTCGTCTCCCATGCTGGGGCCCTCGCGACTCACAGAGTCGGTGGCTTGAGACGTTAAGTGAGATGGCGGCTAACCGAGCTCAGTGGCGTGAATGTTGTCGTTGTTTGTCTGAGTTACCTGTGAAGTGAGTGCATTTAATGACGCGGGGCATTGAAAGCCGTAAGGAAGCTGTCTTTCTGATGACGTCTTACTTTCACTTACAGCTGGGTTGTTTGTTTGTAAGGTGTAGACGGTTTGATGTACGTTTGAATACAAACGTAGCTATTCTTAGTAGTTACGTCTCTTTCCCTTTCTTTTACTTTCCTATATAAGTTTTTTTCTTTCTTTTTTCCTTTGCGGTTGTATGGAAGTTAAACATTAGTGTGAACTACTGATTTATTGCTGTCTATGATGATGAGGATGACACAACACCTCTTGAACGATACACAAAAAGTTGTACATAGCAGGCCAGGTGAAAGAACCTGGTGTGCACTGGGAACGAACCGCAACAGCTTTGAGAGCTTATTGTGAGGAATTACGATCCGAAAGAGCCGTGTAATGGTGTTAGAATTGAATACCTGTCATAACGATTAACCTTATAAATCGGTATCACTCAATTTCCTCTAGTTCTGAATACAACGAACAACCTCCGTTGAGGACACAAACTCAAAATGACCAAAAGGCATCAGCAAAACAAAGTGAGCATCACTTCGACGAAAAACCAAGAGAGATGAAACGAACTTTTCAAACTAGGGATAGAAGATGTAATTTTAAATTATGCACGGTTGTGTTGGCCGGTTGATACCAGTAAGACGATATTCTAAACTGACGGCTCAGGTGATATCAGTCAATCAGGCTGGAATAACCTCAATAGAATTATATTGGCAATGGGATACTAAAGGACACATTGCGTTCCAGAGGGTTATTCGTCCAGGTCATAAGTGGTCATGAAGCTCAAGTTAGACAGGCGCAAAAGGAAAACAGTTCCAGATCTCCTACTTCTCTGCTTTTGAAGATTTTGAAGATGACAGAGATAGAATGATGTCGAGACGAAAAGAATTCTCTAAAATGGTTTGGGAAACCGAAGAGACAGCTCGTGACTGGCGCTCATCGACAGTTATTCCCGTTTACGAAAACCGGATTAGAAGTTTAAGTAACACCCTCAAAGACATCAGACTTGTCTCAGTCAAGTATAGGTAATTCACTGGCCCTACATTGTCGGATAACTAAACCCAACGACAGCCAGATTCGTTATCAATGGGTGATACTGCAACCCCATCGACAGTGTGTTGATCACATTTTCATTCTGCAACGTGCACTGGAGCATCGGCACTCTTACAGGCGGCCGGCGGTCGGTATAGCATTAGCTCGTGAAGTTATCTGGAACTATTAAGCAATCTTTGGTTAAGCCACAACGAGTTAAAACAAAAAGGTTATAGGTTCCGCAACATCTCTACCCTGTCAACAGCTACTAACAAATGACTTAAATCAATAAAACCAGAGCATGTAACCTTCACATGAAACAGTCCTCAAACAGAACGTGTTTGTGTATAACATGTAGTGTGTAAAACGGCTACCGATAGGACGGATAGGACTGAATTAACCGAGTCCACACCATGAGGCCCAAATGCAAACAGGGCCGAATCCATTAGTCTGCCTGTGTGCGTATAGAGCCTCTAGTTACCAGGGCTTTCAGTAACAGGACGTTATCAGAGAACCCAGCATTGAACCAGCACACTCGGAGGACTGCAAACTATAATGCGTCCGAAAATTTAACCGGGTCGCGAGTTCAAGCGCGCAGTTAGGAAGATAACCATGGATATCACAGGTCATAGTGAAGTGGGTGCGCAGCGCTGCGACGAAGACGGTCGTGAATGTGCTGACCGCCTCAGGTTGGTAGGTCATCCACATAGTCACACCAAACCGTCAACGAACAGATGATGAGTGCAACAGATGTAAGAAGGTTACCTTGGTCATATATTTTTCATTCGTATCAACCAATAACCCTCATCGTATAGTAAACCGCCCGCTCTCCCTTTCTGAAACTTGTCATGGGGGCCTTCTGTCTTTTCTTTACCTTAGATTTGTTGGTGCACTAAATGTCTACGGTTTTGTTTGATTCTCAAACCAAATTTAAAGCATCGTTTTTCCTAATCTTCTGTGGAAGGCGTTAATATACACCTTCATACCTAAGTCACTGTTCCATTACATTTCCAATCTCTTTCTTCCTAGCTTAGGCCCTATCATTCGAGCATCTCTATTTTGGTTCCGACAGCTAAGTTCCAATCTTACATTAGCCTGTCATCCAACTAACCAACACTAGCCGGTTGGACTACAAAGGTCTCCATCCACATGCCTCCAAGTCATATTCTTGTGGGTTTGCAGTAGATGCGAGGTGTTTAAATAGAAAGGTAAGTGGGGTAGAGCAAGCCATTTACGGTGACTTTTGTGTACAGACGCAATATATTCCTACACACTGTGAAAAATCAATAAGACGACCAGCGCCACCAATCGTGAGCGTAGGCTATTCGAGATTGGGTGAGCGACGGGAGTACTATAAGCCTTTATTAAATGGCGTCATTCTGAATTACCAAACAAGTCATGCCACACTACTGACAGTTCTGAAGATTATGGGGAATTCACCGCTTGATACATTGGCGATCAACAAGGCATCTATGGACAGACGCCCTTCGTGGTTACGGAAACCACTGCTATCATAGTCAGCTGGCCAAAAGCAACTTGTTGTTGGTTGGGAATAGTGTGTGCAGCAACCGTTGAGTTATGCTTTAACCTCTGAAATTGCGGAGTATCGTTGGGAAACTTCTTACTGCACCCTGCGGGTTTTTTGGTACGTAACTCAGCAGCGAGTGACTTACCCAATGTATGAGGCTTGCAAATCTTCCTAGCCAAATCGGTATGCACAATGTGACCGCTCCAGAACTGATAGTTTAGCCATTAATTGAACTACTTTGATTTGGACCGTACTGCTGGCCTTGAAAGCCATTTTGACGTTATACCTACTGAGTAGCCGATTAACGTCTTTTGATGTGCTCCTCCCGTATAGAACAGTAGGCGGCAGTCAAGTCACGGACTCGTTGACCTTGATGCAGGCTACCTCCTGGGTTCGACGCAATATCTCGTCACCATGATCGCTGTCTTTCAGGATTAGCCTAACGATCTTACAATCGCTAGGTAGTTCGACCTCCGAACCAGTTAGCAAAAGGGTCCTGTAAAACAGATTAGAGGCAACTGCTTTCCTGGTGTACACAAGGTATTCTGGGTCAAAAGAAAGCCACCAGATGGAATGAATATCCTTTCTGTGCCAAACTTAACAACAGTCCTTTTGCGTATTCTACAATCTAGTAAACTCAGTTCCTGGTCAAGCGATTTATATCGCGAATTTAACGTAAAGGGGAAGGGCAATTAAGCGTTTTACAAGTTTGTCAATGGCTTCCGTGTAGGTCAGCGACAACTTATCATCGACATACTACTACCAAATTTGGAGTGGACGAAGAAATCCCGACAGTAAGTTGTCCTCTATCTTGAAAGTGAGGGTGGACGTTGACTAAAGTTTCGCAGCTCTTACAAGCTCACCTACAAACAAACCAGTTATTTCAGTTAAAAACAGTATTCACCTGTAACAATAGGACATCTTCGTATTGGGATTTTGATGAAAAGCGAAATACCATCAACGCTGACCAGACGTGTATCTCAGCCTAAACCGTGTTCTTTCAGCTTGGTAAACAATACGGTGGAATTCCGGACAAAATCCTCTGTGCACTTCTTAAGAGGTATAAGGATGTAAGACGAAAATCTGGCTAGAAAACAGGTTAAGGTTCCTGTAAAGTCAATGACTGACTGGTGGAGCCGAAAGTCACAAGTCGCGATCACCGCTGACCTTCTGTTAGAAGTGGGAGTGAAACTGATACCGTATTTTGATAAATTACACGAACACGTCGTGACTGGTGCAAATGAGAGGCTATCGTTTACAAAAAAGCTATTCGAATTCTATGTGAAACCACAGAGGCAAAAGTCTCCTATTTGTGACACTCAAGTTACTCGCAGTCCATCCATCAAGCTCAGGAGAGAACAGATTCGCAAAGAACAAGCAAAATTCTGAACCATACGTGAGTAAGAGTCCATGCAATGCGACAGAGGTAGAACACTAACACACATAGGTGGTCAGTTATCACGTAAGAATTAGAGACTGTCCACTATTCCGTTGCTAGTAGCACACTATGGAACTGTTTCCTGTACATATAACTCCCAAAAAAGTATATAATGCTGTTTAAATCGTTATACGTTCACTTCGCAAGTAAAGTAAAAAGGTACAGCAAAAAAACTGCGACTCTGAACGTTGTAAGACCCCCAAACTCTCGCCCAATTATCATGTAGACAACAACCACGGTTATTTGACTAAGGAATTCAGATGCTAAGAGCGCAGACATGAAGTAAACGGATGACAGATTTAATTCTTTCCCTTGTCCTCTTGATTCAGAACATGTTGAATAAGCTGAAGAGTCGAGATGTTCTGTATGTTAGTAGCTTTTAGTTTCATAGAGAAATAGATTGTTGCAAGAAATTCGCCTGAGAATGAGGATAACTTCACCTACTTGCGGCACAATCTTACGAACATTTAACAATGCTAGACTGGTAGTAATAGAGACAACGAACGCTAGCTGTGCTTTGCACGGCGTAAGAGGGAAAGATAGAGCACGCTGGTATTTGGTCTACTCCGCGCCATGATGTAAAAGCGTCATTCATGAAGAGAATGTCAACAGATCTCCACTGTCCAGCCATAGTTTTCTCAAGCAACTGGCCTGCATTAAATAAAAGATGGTACAGAAAGCATAACTGTTGACTAGCGCGTATTTCGAAAATCCCAAACGAGCGATCAACTGGCTGCATAACAAGAACGCAGTCCGTGATGGCCATGCAGTGTATTACGCACGCGAACTGGGAGAGTAACGCACCATGAAGTATTTGGCACTCACTAAAGATTGGGAAAACCATGATGGGATCAGACAACGACATGGTTACGAATAAAGGAGCGTCCAACTGTTTGGTTGAGTAGAATCAGTGGGTTCTGTCTTTAGCTCTGTGGTCCCCAAACTCACGCAATATGGCGGTATGCTGTAAAGAATGGCGTGCCCACCTTCACAGCGATTACAAACTCAACAAAAAAATCTTTCCGTTTGAATTTTAACCGATTTCTTTTTCATTTTTGTACAAACTGCAATTTGAGCCTCAGCACTATTTGGGCAGTGAAGAGAATTTTCGGGTTTATCCATATACAGTGACACTCAAGACGCTAGATCGTCAAAGCTCAGATTAGTCACAACGAAATTACCTTGATACTGAAAACATGGAACATAAGATAATAGCTTAAGCTTCTTCATTAGTGAGTTTAGCAGCGCTCCTATCAGTACAACCTTGTGATCTTCTTGAAAATACTAGCAACATAAATTAGACTGTTAAACGGCCCATTTCATGAATAACAAAAAGATCCAACTCGTCCTAAAGCATAAATAGGAGTCATCCCGATTGCTTGAGCAAAACAGTCGGGGCACGGAAAGTAAAAGCAAATATTTGGTACCGACTCATCATTAACAAATGTATAACACAACCTTTTTATGGCAAACAATGAGGCCCACTCTGGTTATGACAAACTCCTCATATCATAAATTGGCACGATGGATAGTCGCTATTTTAAATCCACTAGAACAAACATTCCAAGGTACATTCCACTGAACTGAATTTCCATTTATCAGTGACTTAGACAAAACCAAACTTGCTATTGAACTTATGTGCACTATAAACGTTCAGTCACTTCGTCGGAAGGAGCAATGTATTTGGGGAGAATTTGTTGCAGTATACTGAGAATATCAGTTTTCGTTCTCTTCAGCACTCTAACTGTTAAATAGATGGGGGTAGTCGTGAGACGTCCGCCACGTCCTACATCGGATAGTGGATTTTTTCATGCTAAGAAGTGAGCAACAGTTGGCCATGGGTACAGCAACCTTTCCACATTATACGCGCTATTTCGACGACACAATAATATTGACTCGATCTAAACAGGTATTAGACAACCGGATGCAACGCCAAAACAGCTGACACTCTAACTTGAAAGGTGTGTGAGGTCAATAACTGCTTTTCGTTTCTAGTTATATTCATGAGTCGACCAGGAGACAGCTCGAACAAAAGAGCTGTCCATAGGAAATTCACGTGGTTTAACCAATACTCAAACCCTAGCAGCTTTCACATCTATCCAACACAAACGAACCTTAATGAACATGCTGTTCACATAAGAAAAACACATCGGTACATAGGACAGATTTTCAAGTGAAATAGACATGATTGTTTCCGTCCTACGGTTAAAATGGGCACGCCGAAGTGTCTACAGGAAGGCGTAGTAGACAAAAACCACCATCAGAAGAGGAGAGTATAGTAGGAAAAAGAGTATGTATATTGAACTGCCTTTTAGGAGTGATTGCACAATCCACCAAAACAACGTAACAGCTAAGAAGTTCGATTAAACGAACATTTAATGCAGCCCAGTTCCAAGCAATCGCTCAAACTCAGAAGGTACCGATTTCTTCATTCAAAGGAGATCAGCCTATAGATGCCACCTCACATTGGGTTCATCAATCTATACGTAACTGTAAAAAAGGTTACATAAGTAGAACCGAGAGATGTTTGGCCTCCAGAGCGAAGGAACATTCAGTCAAATAGGTGCAGAAGGCCCTATTATCGGAGAACTACAACGCTGACAAAACACGTAAACAAACAATCCCGTAGTTGCTAGTCACGTCCTGACCAGTGATCACGCTTTCGAGCAGCATGCGTATTCAGAATCCAATTGCTCCAATTCAACCCAGGGTCCTTGAGGTTTGCTGAAGCGGTCGCAATCGACTGACACAAACCAGCTCTGTGTTCAGAAACAACTGTTCGTCAACTTGACCAATCCCTGAAATTAGTGACCAAGCTTGATCCGCTCACTAGTTATATGCCTCTCCCCACTTGTTTGCCATAAAAAACTATTCGTTATTGTAAACCTGATAATGCGCCAACATGAAACCTTTGCATTCACCAGTTTTCGTTT
The DNA here is from genome assembly GCA_013368495.1 of Paragonimus heterotremus. NCBI lineage: Eukaryota > Metazoa > Platyhelminthes > Trematoda > Plagiorchiida > Troglotrematidae > Paragonimus > Paragonimus heterotremus. The sequence goes on from LUCH01002355.1 coordinate 84,017, forward strand.
TTAGCCATTTTATTCAAACATCCGTTCAAACTTCCATCACCTTACACAATACTTTTTTCCTCATATTGTGGTATGTTTGCCGCTCCTCTGGTTTTACTTGCTATATATATATATATATATATATATATATATACCTGAAGGCAACTAACTGTCTTGAATTTCGATCGCGTGACACTGCACTTGAAAAGCAGCTCTTGAGGCGCTTCGATTCACGTCGGGGTCTACTGAAACTACCTACTTCAATCACCGATCGCTTCCTATGAACCACCTCTTCCGTTCTTCCTTTCACATTCTGCACTTTTGGTGTATAGGTGACATGCAGCGTGCTCACGAATTACGTCATCTCTCTAGGAATCTGTCAATCGCAATCACTCAGTCACGCTCTCGAGGTCAGCACGCAGGCATACATAGGTAAGTCATTGGAAGTCCGAGACACCATAATTTTCGGCCGTCACCCACTGTCGGCCGTTGCTGCTCGGGCATGTGAGAATTCAAAACCCTCAATTACAGCTGTTTCAAGCAATGCCCAATGAGCGTTAGCCAGTTGCGCGCCTTTTCTCCCCTGTATCAATTGAGGGAGGGGGAAAGTTACCGAGTGTTTTACGGGAACCGATGATAAGGTCAGAAAAGCTGATGAACCTGAAGTTACAACAGGACCAAGGTAATATGGGAGCTGCAGACTGTTCTCATGACTATTTGGAATTGATTTAATCTAGTTGATTAAGGCGGAGTATTACATCACTGCGTTAATCGACCCACTAGGTACCATGGAACAAGTTCGTTTATATTGTTGAGCCTGGCACTTAAAAAGGTAATGAATAACGACCAGTGTTCAGTATGAAGCACCCGCAAGACTGAGCGACTGTACCCTTTTTTGTGTACCTCGGAACCTCCGTGAATACCGAAGTCAGACAAATATTGAGGACGTTTCAAAAAGACCGTTGGACTACAGTTCACAAACAGAGCCAGACGGTCTGACTGGGATCTTGGGGGTCTAAGTTAAGAGAACACAGAACTAATCTGATAGTACTGGCGAAAGAGTTTTCTCCGACGATAGCAGCAAGGACGGAGAGATATCCTCCCTGGTCGGCCGGCTAAGTCAAGAGAGCGGAAAAGTGGATGGCTCAAGTTTAGGGAGATCTAAGAGCTTGCCACAGTCACAAAAAGCAGCTTCAATAATACAAGATTAGAGAGGTTTTGAAAATTTATAAAAGAGAGGTGATGTGCAAACACAGATTAACACGTGATGCGAAAACTACTTAGAGAGCCTGCTGCAACCGGGCACAATCAAAACACGCACTTACAGCAGTCATTAGAAAAACAAAAAATTGTAAGGGGTGACCAGGTGGCACTCTAGGGGACAAAACCGTATCACAAAGAGCCAGTTGATGAACAGATGCAGAGAACCCGGTACCCTCACTCGCATGCGCAAGTGGGACACCAAGACTGCTGTTATAATTACAGCGACGGAGGTACAAACGTCGGAAAACCCGGTCGGTGGCATGCCAGCGGATCCGGACAACATTCAGGTAGATATCCTCAGGACATCAGCGACTGACAAGGGATAGGATAATAGTCTACGTCACAAAGAAAAAACATTCTTTGCTAAACAACATGGTCTTAGTGTAGGGAAACCCTGGTCTGCAAATCTCTTATACTTCCTAAACTAGGTTACCCATAAGGTTAAGATGGTCTAACGGTTCTTTACCTAGACTTCAGAAAAACTCCGATACGGCCGATCGCCGTTTACTCCTAAAGAAAAGAAGATTCGTAGAATCGGAACGAATTGACTGCCGTGGGTAGAAAAACCCCTTACCGAGACAATGTTTCGAGGTGGCAACAGCGACTTAGCGAAAGTTTCTAGTAGATTCCTTCCAGAGTGGACCATCGGGTTGAAGTTCCATACTGTTCATTAACGACCTGGCAGAAACCTCTAGCTTCCAATTTGCAATGGCTGCAGACGATGCGAAAATGCTTTCAGATTCGAATACGGCAGCAGCTCAGAATAACCTGGATAACTGAATCTACTGGACTGGAAACAACCAGTCAACAAGGAAAAGTGTGGGTGATTAATCCTAAAAGTAGTGCCCAGCGTTGTCTGTTTTCTAAAAAAGCATAACTTCGATAGTTGAACATGAAATACGAATGACAGTTGTAAATCGATTTAACGCAATGTTAAAGTGGCTGGCGACTAACAAAAAGCGAACGACGATAAATAACCTACAGGAGGTAGGCGCTTCCAGGAGACTACTGTTACACAAAATAAAGGTAATTCTACTTTTATAATGACATGCAGTCCATGTTTAGAATCCACAGTTGGTGAAATATAGGAAGGCTTGGAAAGGATTTGGACGGATTTCACTCGTTTTTTCTCTGGTAGTAGAGAGATGTCTTAGGAACGCCAACAAAGAGCAGAGAACCTTTCATCACCAGACAGAAGAAAACATACTTAATTGGAACCTTCGGGTTATGAAGGTGATCAGATGAGACCACAAATTACCTATACTTAGAACACAAGATCAGAAGAGAGGATACCAGTCTAAACTGCAAAAACCTCGATCAAATACACCGGTGAGGTTGGTGCTTTTATACCTCTAAGGAAGTTGAATTCTTGGCGGTTGACCAACGCAAGAAGCAAGCAGCCCTCCATTGGGGTTGTCGCTTTGTAAACCCGGTTTATGGACCACTTTTTAGTAAACAAACACTAATAAACTGACCCTTTTGTAATTCTTCTATTTTGTCACTTAGTAGTTGTCTTTCTACATGTGCATTCCTTCCTTCCACCCTACTCTCCTCTCTTCATATAACGTGTGATTATTGAATGTGGAGAGGGTAGTCAACTGGGGGAGTTTGCACACCATGCGGAAACTATGAACTCGTGCCCTGATATTGAACAAAAGCATGGTCATTACGCTCGTCTCATACTGACTATCCCAAACTGCTCCACCCAGATCTTCCCACTGACACTTGCAAGAATCTGGATATTATTAACGACGACAACAACCGACGATTCCTGGCGAGTTTAATCGCAATCCTTTAATGTTAAGCTGAACATAAACGCTTGCAACATGTCAAAACGTTAAATGAGGTATACGGTTTCTTTGTCTTATCGTACACTCTTAGACAACGTCACTTTGAGAAGGGCGGGTAAAAACACTCAGCAAAATGTCACGCGCGTCTGAAGATCTGTTTTGGGCCACACGCCAGAAACTTGCCAACAGTAAGCAATGTCAGCTGTCAAGTAGAAATAACACCAGCAACTGACAGTTACAAGTTATCTGATCCGATCAATGTACTCGTCGATGCACATGACTGACTTTTAAACACGATGCATCCCATATGATGGAGCGGAAACAGAGGGGTCAGAAACAGGACCCAAACACACCATGCACAAAGCAAATCGTTACGAGAAAACCACTAACTAAAAGGAATGACACTTAAGGAAACGGGCGATAAACACGAGCAACGGCCGCCAATCATGTTAATAAGCAGATCGCGTAGGGGACAGGGTTCATGCATTGTTCTGTGATAACTATGCTGAATATTTTTGACAGTCATGTGGCGACCTAGTGATCTAACTGGCCTACCTGCAGTATGACGTGTAAATAAGTTCCAAAACTCATAGTCGCATATGGTACCTAGGCTATTAAGAAAGCTCGCATGATGCATGTTGTCCGATCATTCCTCAGCATGCCATGTAGCTGTGCGGCGCAAAGTCGAACTACACATACCTCCAGTTTAACACTCGTCGACGGTCGGTCTCTAGCCTCCCTCGCTAATTTGCGTATAAGTGCCATTTCTAGTGCCAAAAAGAGACATCCTGCATACTTCGTCGAATAAATATTCCGAAACTAACTTCAATGTCCTTTCTACGTTTTATGTCTGGTAAGTTCGAATATGAGAAAACGACTTAGCGTGCGGTGCATCAAAACCGCTGTTTACTGTACATTTTTGAAGCTGTTAATTTGTAACTTCCGAGTCGGAGTTAAAATCATGACTCGCTTCGTATCTCATTGGCTTGGCGTGTTGTTTCTGTACTTTATTTTTACCGTTGGCGAGAATACATAGAGTCAACACACCAGATCTTAGTTTTCACTGTCACGGGTGCTCCGATAGTGAGAAACAGACTGGGCAACATTTCGTTCAACAATTCCAGTAGAACTCAGCAACAACTGCAAACAACCGTCTAAAGGCAAAGAGAACCATTTAAAAGGAGAACAAGCCACTCAGAACTTTAACAAAGTAATCAATTTACCAAAGTACACGATACTTACTTCACTTGGAGGAGATTTGGGGGGTTCCAAAATAACTTTCGCATAGGACCAAGCAAATATTGCAAGGAGAATGTGGTAGAAAACCAGGAAAATAACTAAAAGTGTAATGAGACATCAGTACTGACATACTTCGCAAAGTAAGTGACTGTACTAGAACTGAAAGAGGTTATAGCCAATTAGAATGACGATGTTACCTAGGCAGAGTGAATAAACAAAGGCGTAGTAGGACCACCCAATGATAAGCACGAGAAAAATAACTGGCAACCAATTAACAAAGCTTATGCAACATCTGGAACATGCATGCCTGCCCTTCGAGCGCATTTGAGCATCACACCCCCAAGGCCTTGAAAATCGAAAACGCGCTTCAGCGATTTTCAGCGATTTGTTCAAGGGTTCGAGTTTGGAGGCCCAAGTGACCCGGATACAGTCAGTTTATCCGTTCCGATGTCAGCGGTTTTTTGTTGACCTAAAAGGCAGTCATTGAGAACAGGGTGTAGCACCGCTCTAGGGGTTTACAGAGAATTATAGGGTATGGTACATATTTTCATATTGTGCTTTATTTTTATATACAGTTTGCACCAATTTTCCT
>LUCH01002356.1:11665-33716 GCA_013368495.1 Paragonimus heterotremus
TAGCATGTTTCCGTCCATTCACCCTGCTGTATGCAGCAGATAGAGCGACTCGGTTTATATACTGCGAAACAACCGATACAGTACGGAAGTAACAGTGTTGTGAGTACCCATGGTTGTGTGTTAGCTGAGATATTGCCAGGACGCCCAGACCTAGACAAGAGAACGATTAGGGTTCTCAACCAAAGCCTTTGGCTCAAAAACCTGTACGGGAAGACAGTGGATAGGTGGCAGTGCACCAGAAATGCTACATTTTTCGGAAAAACAGGCCAACCTTCTTCCAACCCCCAGCCTGGAGAATCAGGAGACTGGGTTGTCAGACCCCTACCTATTGGTCTGCCTGATATGGGTGACTGTATCTGTGTGGTAATCACAGCGTCCAGTTTAGCTCAATAGGTCATCGAGATACGCAAGGCAAGTTCCAGTCTTGTTGTAACCAACGAAAAAGACAACCACCCGTACAGGCACTTCAAGAAGAAGACGAGCTGCTATTGGCAACAATGACGATGGTGATGTATTGAAGAAATCGTTAATAAGCAAAACATGCTGTTGATGTGATAAAACAATGAAAGTAACGTACGATACGTCAGGTCAGGTGCGCCTTATCGGATAAACCATGCTTAGAATGAAGGCCTACAATGGAAATATGGGCGAAAGTACTGTTCCCTCTAACAGTGACAGTCAGTCAAGAGGAATAAGTTACGATTTCTGTAAGGACTTCCGCTGTAATTGTGACGAGCAAGGTAGCGGCGCACAGCACACATGGCATATTATTTTGATAACTGTCTAACGTTGTTAGAGGTTTGACTAAGAACAAACAAGATGCCAGGGAGTGTGTATATCGAGGCGATGTGTCAAGCCTGTAAAACTTGACAGAAGGTATATGCGTGTTTTCTTACTGCACTAAACACAACAAACCACTTTTCATCTATGTGAGTTAATTTGATCTATTAATTCACAAGGCGAGAACCGTACAGCATGACAAACGTGGAATCAACATGTATGAAATTAATTTCTTTAACTTAGTACAATACACAGTAAAATAACACGCATGTTGCCAACAGTTAGGGCAAGGTCAAAGTAGAACAAGCTCATACAATAAGTGACTCAAATGAAGTACCTGAGCATTCACGCGGGTTTCAGTTCCTTCGACTGGCAGGGGAGAACAGTCAATCACAATCATGGTCTGATGGGCGACTTTACCGATAAGAACTCCCATAACCTACCGAGGCGGAAAAAATAGGTGAATACCATTGCACCAGCCCCAGCAGAATGAACAAGACTTCGGCAGAGCAACAAATTAGAAATAACAGACAACATACTGGAAGGTAAACAAAAGATGTTCCAACAGGAGAGCACCATGATGGGTACGCATCTGTTCTCACACATGAAGCCGGTATGTCTTACACAAAGATTGAGTAAAGGTGTTATACAGATACTTGGCCGTTGAGTCTAGTCTAATCCAGGTCCCGCCAAAAGTACACCGTGCAGTAAACGATGGATTGACATTCACGCAACGTATCCAGGTAACCGAAAATCGCACAGGCACATCAAAATACAATCAGACAAACTCGGCCAGCTAGTTCTTGAAAAACTCCAACAAACTGTGCCGTCGGTTACATACAGCTAGGTAGCTAAAAGTTATAGCACTAACTAGCACTGAGAAAGAATAAATTTGGAGTGTTTACTAGTATGTACTAACCTGCGCATCTGTTACGAATGTGACGAACAGGTTGTGTTAAACAATATCTTAAATACATACAGAATAAAGTTACATATGAACGTGAGCACCTACAACAATCAAAATATTACCACCAATTGGCTATCACAATTCTTACGCTCGGACAAAAAGACCAGGGAATGAGTAACGAAGTAAGAAAAACGTAGAGCAGACTAATGTGAAATATGACAGCCGTTGTATCAGAGGACTTTAAGTCAAGTGTTGAAGCCGCTACTATCATGCGGTATCGTATGTGAATTAAATTCACAACCTCCACTTATATCAAGCTGATAACGCAATCACAGTCATTATCAGCATTGGGAGTAAACTGAAGTCGCAACTCAATCAGGAAGGATCCCATTAGGGAATGATACACTCGTACCTCGTTAGTGGTTTAACGATTTTTAAGGAAACGCTATGCTTGGTTTGTGCTTTCACAAAAAACACTTACACAACAGAACTCACTTCCAAATTACCACCTGAACGGGCATGTATTAACATTTTTAGCAGAGCGACAGCTGACACCTTCATCCATTTGAAGTAATGTGGATCTTTTTCCCATGGCTTTGCGTTCACGATCGACTGGTGAGCTTTGACGTCATATTTGAAATATTCATCCGCTGGACCCAAAATCATTTCAACGTTATTTTCAGCTTCCCAAGCTGCCTGTGCAGTAGAGGAAGCATTCAGCGGGGGTGCCTTCGTACCAACTACAACCAAGGTATTTTGGTTTGAAGATGTTTGGGATGGATTATCTGAGGTAGATGAGGAGGGGATAATATCCTCTGTTTCCATAAGTAGCTGAAAAATAGAGGACAATTATAAAGTCGAAACGCCCTACAAAAATACACCAACAAGAAAGAACTGTATCGAGGGCTCCTTGGAATACAAAAGTATACGGAGTCCTAGCTGAGCGGGGCATTATCAAGTTGCCTGAAAATACACGGGGACAATCAAAACAACCGGACTGAAACCCACACAGTATGACTGTTGGTCGAGCTGAGTAGCCACAAGCTGTATTGTAGACTTCACTTTTCCAAACAAGTTGCTTATTCGCTGTTTCGTCTTTCCCTTGCCTTTCGTGCAAACCGTTTACCACTTCTTCATTTATTGCACACCTGATTTCAGCCGCAATGCTACTGGTATAATACGGAGCCCAACGAGACGGGCAGTACACTTAGAAGAAACAGAGAGGTCATACTGTGATGCACACTCAGAAAATTACACCTTTGAAAGGCCAACGATAATCTATCGCTAACTAATTACGCGCGCCGAAACCGGTGGCAGGCTGACATAAAAGCAAGCAACGGTACCATGAGTACAGATTGGCGTTTCTTTTGGTAGACATAAAAATTCGCGGAAAATGGACTTGATTCTTGAAAGAAGCATCGTTATTCTACATAAGTCGTCCCAGCGAATATATTCGAGGATGGTAAAAACATCTGGCTGTAGGTCGGCGTACACAGACCCTTACGAACAGGGTTGGATATAATCCACATCAAAACGAGTAAGTCCGATAGTAAACTACCATAAAGAGGCTTTTTGCGATTAAGAGTACGCTAACAGAATAACGAATCGGGGGGGGCAAAACGGATAATATATTGTCTACGTAAAACACTGTCGGTGTCCGAACGTCGGTTAAATCCCCCGGCTAATACACATACACAGCAAGCGTTCATGAATGAATTTAGAGAAGTCGATGTTCACGTTTGAGTATATATTAGTGCAAATTAAGGTGGAGACGAATACCAAACAAACGGATAAAACACGGACTCATGATATTATAGTCAATCTGTGAAAGTGACATCATTGAGCGTCGATCACGTAGCCCAATGGATCTACCTTCAAAATGTACGATGCAGGCAAACGAACCGAAAAGGACCGAGTGAAACAGATCCATTTCTTTTAGTATCGCACAGCCGAAAACCTTCGTGTTGAGCCGAGTCGGCTGAGCACCATAAAGACCGTAATACTCAATAAAGGAAAGCAACACGTTCTGAGTGAGGAATAAGTGCTCAGAAGGTGCAGGGGGCAATCATCTAATGCCTCAGAGGTTGCTTCCACTGGCCACGGGGTTGCGGTTTCGGGAATTCGGATTTACGTCCGTCTGACGGCAGAACGGGTTCGACGACCGCAGCCGGTAGGGTGGTAACGATCGTTAGACGAGACCAATGAACAAAAGTGCGTAATGGTCGCACGGGCACATTGATATTGAGAGCTTTCAGACGGAGATTGCGATCGGAAGTCAATAGCACGATTTCACGAACAAGCCTCACAGGTTGAGCTGGAATGAAAAACACGTTGTATTATTGAGAAAAAAAAGGAAGTTGAAATTTATGAGAATCAACAAACCCCTCGTCTAGTTTATTCAGAGGGCTGATGAAACTATCCAGAGATGGTCAAATTGTACGAATAACTAATGAGGGGTACGGCACTATCGATGTATAGAAAGCTGAGGGGACAAAAACAATGAGAAAACAGTATCATTGTCATTACTATTACTGACAGTGAAATACTGATGTTTAAATAACGTACAGAAATGAGTAGTAATGCGGAAATTTAACGGAAACTGAAAAATGCTCAATGGATGACACAGCGAAGATGGAACATAAGTCTTACTGTTTTGCCCCACGGGAATTTTCTGGTCCAGTCCACGACTTGATCGGAACCGATCGGGATCTTCTTTGCAAAAGTGGTTGCAACAGGTTAGAATCACGTCATCATTCACCTGACCTGGACCACGACCCCCGTTGATTTCATTTCGATAGGCTATGGTCTCCATAAAACTTCCTCGGGCTGTGAGCGCCCGCAGACGAGTATTTCGATGGGCAAATTCGTGTTCTAAATAAGCGATTGCAGCACGGGCTCGTTCCTGTATCAGACCGGCACGAGTCACCTCGCCTTCCTCTTCATACGCGTGGTTTGCTTTTCCGCTATTAGCGTGACTGCTGCTGCCGTAGCGAGCGAGTGTATCGAGTTCATTAACAACTGGAAACCAAACGACTATCAAGTTAGAATCCATACGAAAGTTAATTAAAGCTCTGTGCCTATATATACAAGCGTATATGCAACTGAGTAGACCGGGTAACACGCGGACCAAATACGTCCATATTTTCTAGGTCAGAAAAGAGGCAAGCAGAAGGTCGGAATCACCATTACTGAGTCAGTGCGAGTGGGAAATGCAACATGCCAGAAAAGATTCGAGACGATTTACTGGGGAAGACCGACGGTGGAGGGTTCAAGTCCCGGTTATTGCATCTACCCTTGTTTAGGTTTATGCAGTCTTTCAACGTCTAGCTTACATGCCACTGTGAATACTACATAACAGCGAGCAGCATGTGGCCGTGTAAAGCAGATTGGGGCCCAGCAAGCAGCAGCGCTGTGTCACTAAAGCAAACAACGGTGCCAATTAAGTTACAACAGGTTGCATTACACGTAAAAAGGATTGTGAATACCCGCAAAGTTTCCATGCCTTTAACAATGGTCAAGAAAACTGGATCAAGTTTTGAACATTTTGAAAACAAAACCTAGTAGAACGCACATATTTTCTAGTTTAAGTAGGAATGTTGCACCTCAGTTTAGCGGTACAGCGCACTGAGCTCGCCAACAAAAGACAGCTCACATTCATAGTAATGAAGCGCCACCAAATTCCGAATGAAATACCACCCACCAGGAATGTTTGGGAGATTAGCCGTTAGTTGCCTTACTGGAATAAATAAGCCTTCCGGAGCTATGGATGGGACCAATTTTGGAATTGAAATGGGCCGCGTTTCTTTTTGAATGAAGCAAAATGGTGACGTTGGCGGGGGAAACCCAGTTCGTTTCCACAGTGACCAAGTACCACACTACCGAAATGGATACAACCACTCATGAACAACATCCAAGCGTTGTTCTAGTGAGCCAGAATCTGAGCAACGCCCAACGCAGGACCCTATTCCAAAGCTTCCAGTGGCTAAACCGAATAAGTACCACGACCCAACATGGTTTTGGTTCCTGAATGAAGCGAACAATATTGGTCCATATGGATTTACCGTGAACTTACTGATGGAGTACTGAGTTACTAGACGTCAAAGTTTTTAAAGAATGCAGTTGATAAAAGGGATAGATTCCTCTGACTGTCCTACACCATTAGATAAGGCTTGTAGTGAAAACCGTAAACTCGAACGCGTCGGTCGCATAAACCCTGCAAATGAAACAAACAGGCGTACCAACAATAGGAACAAGCACAGTGTAGTTGGATGAACGTTGTGCTAAGGTGGCTATCCCCTCGAGCCAGTCGATGTAGCAGTTGGTATCAGGTAGCAGGTAGATCGGCCGCACTTCCAATTCGACCGCACGTCGTCCACCAGACTCAGCTTGTCTGATGGCGTTCAGACGCCACGCTGCCAGACGATTTTCTTCTTCTAACTGCCTTTGGAGTAAGGCCCGTTCGCGTTGGAGTGCGGCTATGTCTGCGGAAGTCTCATGTTCCAGAGGGTCAGCAGATTTAACAACAGTTGATAGATCGTTGTCCTGAAAAATGAAAAATAACACACTTTAACATAAAGAATGGGACAAAGCAGGAGACTTTAGGGTTACCAAACAAGATACTTAGTAAACACGAAAGAACAACGAGAAGTGACAAACAATGTTACAGTAGATGAGAAACGTGTTTTGGAAGATGAAGAAGAAAGATGTAATGGGGGATAAAATGCATTAAACAAATGTCAATAGAGATTCGCAACACGAGGTCACTGCATTAACTTCATTGCCACAATAGCGTTCTCACCCAAGTGTTCATAGTACTTTGCACCCCAGCTTGAATGCCTGGAACGTCCTAGTGAAGCAAGTTTCAATATGAGTGGCTTTAAACCCGGAACCCAAGTCACACGTCGGTTACCAAATTACCGCTTCCGGCCTAATCCATTATTAGTAAACAAGGCACAGTGCAGCAAACAGCTGAAATTCGTAGGATGTGGCCAAGCCAACGAAGCCTGTGAGACAAAACCATTATGCACAGGGATCGACAGAGTCTATCTGTTCCAAAGACACGTCGGTGAACTTCGTCGTTGTCGACAAGGTGTTCTCATCACACACCGCTGATGTTTCGGAGACAATGACAGTCGAAAACAAACAGTCTGTTAACATCCTCCGCGAGGATGGACCAGGTTTCGCAGCCCAACAATGGGGCAGCTCATACAGTGGCCATGTAAACTCGGTCTTTCACAGGAAAACTGGTAACTTGGCGATGGCACAGATGGCGTAAGTTGGCAAACACCATCCAGGCCTTTGGTATGCGATTTGTGATCCTATCAGAAATTTCACCAGCGCTGTTACAGCTCCTCGGGTACAGAAACTTCTCAACTACCCCTAACGGCTCACCACCAGGAATGGGATCAGGCGCAGAATCCTGACAGCCTTGCAACAACATTTACACTTAGAAGGTGCAAGTAGCATACCAAACTGATGAAGTGAAACCTCTAGTGTATCTAAGCCATCCTGGGCTCCTTACGAGCCTTCACAGGTTACAGCAGTGCGGTCTGTACATTCCGTTTCGAAGTCAGAGACGTGAGAACAGTGCCACGCCATCATACTCGCAGGCCATCAGACACACTCTAAAATCACATTTGTTGTAAAGCAGAATGGAAAAAGAGAGGTTGAACAACCTCCTCACATCCCGCCTGAGGTGATGAGGGTCGGTGATATGCTGCCATAAGCCCTAACTCGGCCTGAGGCCTGACAGTAAGTTGTTTCCAGTATGTCGATTTATTTTCCAGGTATACCTTTCCTCGATAGGCGGTGTGTGGCTTCGTCAACTGAATCGAAGGCCCTTGTGATATTCAAAAACGTAACAACTATCGGCCTTCTATATAAATGGCGGACTTTAGGTATCTGGTGGAATATGAAGACGTGATAAGTGTGGCCGGTGCCACAACGAAAACCAGAGTGCGCCACGCGGATATGTTCTTCGTGCGTTTCGCTTAGCCTACGAAATATCCCGCCTGTAAAAAACGTTGACGTAATACAAATCAGGCTAATCCCACGGCGATTTGTATATGAAGTGCAGATGAAGATGATATTAGCTAAAACACTGTCATTTGAATCGACTTCACCGATTCAGAGTTTTCGGAGAACAGCCGTCAGCACCTGGATTACGACTGTGCTTCGAACCCCAAATAGGTCAGGAAGGTGTTAAGCTGGATAGTGTCATGTGGTGTTTCCAGATCTTAAGTGAGACTCTCGTTTCCGAGGGCGGAAGAACGTCAGCAGACCAACTACAACAGGCAGAGCCCGAGGGCATAGTCGATAGTGCGGGGGTTGATAGGTCAGCTATTGTTGAAAGTGCGCAGTTTAGCGTCTTAAGCGTCGTTGGAGGTCATGAATAGACTCAACGGCCTCATGCTAACCGTTGTTCGGATGGGATGGAAAAGCCTTAAGAGGATTCCCGATAGCAACGGGTTGTTTCACCTCGTTAGCGCGATCCTCTCGTGATTGCTTACGGAGTTCCAAAAGAGTGGCTTTGCAAACTGAATTGTGCTCGGTGCTGTATGGAATATTCCGACGAGCGTCAAGAAGTTCCCGTGATCGCATAGATACCTAGCAGTCAGGAACCAGAACGAGCAGTAACACCACGAGGCAGTAACACCAATATGCACTGGATTTCACTTATTTGCCCAATGAGCCTCAATGTTGCCTACTGAGTGGGGTCCTAGGCTGGATGCAAGTGCGCTCTGAGGGGAGGTGAGCGCTGATGTCTGTTAGTTTAGATAAGTCAGTTGGCCTCCAACCAAAGCGTAGGGCGAAAGTGGCATATGTCAGTGTATGATCGGAATTCACATAGATGCTCCAGACTGATTTAGAATCTTGGAAATAGCCAAACCACCGATAGCTGGCGGTTACGTGATCAGTCTGTGTCTACAACTGATTTGGAGATGAGGGTTACCAGGTTACGTACTGACGCCGAAAATTACCGTTATTATCAAAGGACTGCAACAAACGTTCATCGTTGTCTGTTCAGTGAGTACCGGAGAGTAAGGATCACCTAATTTATGCTCTTCGGGATTTAGCCTGCCTACGTGAGCGTGCAAATCTACAACCAGAATCACAATATCCGTGCGGTGTGTAAAAGGTTAGCGAGTTGATGATTTAAATGATCTTCGACCGCATCTGGACTAAACCCTGTAGAAGCATATGGCATAACAACAAACAGCAAGCGTTTGCGAAGGACGCCTCCCGACACTCTAACCTCGAGTCTGACAGCGCAATAACGGTTGTTAACAGGTGTTCGGTCAAGCAGCACCTTCTATGCGTATGTGCTTAAGGCAATCTTAACGCCAGCTTGGCTAGTGGTTTGGGCCGCAGCTTCCAGACAAGCGCACACTACCCGTGCATAGTGCAGCAACAGACGGAGATAGAAGTTGTAACACGAGCGTTGGAATCTTGAAACCGTGTTTCATCAACAAAGCATGGTAAGGGTCTCCAAAGTACATACAAGAACTGCCTGTTGGTCTATCTGCATAAGCGTTCGAATGTTAAATGTGGCAAACCTAAGCGATGTTTGGGGGAGGGGCAAGTAGGGGTTTTTGTCCGTCAGGCAAAGATAACACATTGATGTTTGGCACACTATAATTCTGGCTACGACTTCCGTCGCGAGCAGCAAATAAGCCAAGCTTCTGATGTGTGCACCAAAACGAGATCGGGGGATCACCGAGTAGAGTTATTTGACAACAGAGGGAAAACTAAGATTGATTGGTTTAGTGCGTCAAACTGTGACATAAGATTAAAACCAACCACAGGCGCCTAGGTCAAAGAGTTACGACAGGAACGCAGAAAAAAAGTGAAAGTTAATGCGGGTTTATGATTGTGAGGATGGAAACTTCTCAGTTGCCTAGGCCGAAGAAAAAGGTTGTCTTGAGGGCCATGGTCGGAACTTTCGGTTCACGAGAAACGTGACAAACAGGGCAAAGAAATGAAGCACGGAGTCCACTGCGTGTGGAGGACCAGGAGCGGTTCAGTTCAAACGCCCTCCGCATGGAGTCCACCCACCTTGTGTGAAGTTATGGAAGCACTGCAATACGTCAAGGATTCACTAAAGAAGATGGATTGGGCGTAGTAGGTCTCTTCGGCCAGTGAATCCAAGATCGACGGGGCTGTTGCGACTTCCGCTTCATGTCGCCAGGAACCAGTGCTCAAACTGGTCTACACACCCTTCGGATGGGGTCGAGCCATTCAAGGTATCCCGGCAAACCTTTCGTATCCGTTGGAGTCGGTGATCACCATGGTGATTCCCGCGTCACCTTTGGGAGTTGTTCAGGATTGGTGGAGTAGGAAATTATCCTCACGCCATATGGATAGCATGCTAGAAGGAAAACATGCTGTCCGGGAGCCCGCGTGCGCTCATTGGGGCACCTGAAACCTGTTGCAGACGCGTTCCCACTGCTGCAGATGATTGATGTACTTTTATCTTATCGCCTGCTTATTTGTCTTACCAGCCGTTGGTGGTCTGGTTAAATTGGATCAATAGGTATCTGCTTTTTGATTGGCTGATTGTCAGATTGATCATACTTATGGTCAACATGTCACATTAGTTCTAATCACCGACTGAATGGTATAAATCCAGTGTATGCTCTCTCATGTTCTGATTCAGCACTGCCGGTAAGGTTGTAACAAAATCCCTTTGCGGTAAGGTAACATACGTCATGGCTTAGTACCATCAAACAGTTAGTGTGGCACTTTATAGGAGACCTGGTTGTCAAAAATGAAGCCCTCAAGCTCTGATAGAGTTACTGAAGAAGACGCCTATTGTCGATGACGAGTTGGTAAACAGTAGTCTCTAGCTCACTAAATGGAGCATAACTTGGCTGCCTAATAAGTCTCCTCTTATGAGGACGACAACAGTAGAGCTTCACTGAGGCTGAAAAATCGTAGGGGACCGAAATGAGTATAAACTAAGTACTGAGTTAATATGAAGCAGAACTACGAAGATATACGGTTTCACTTACCCTTTGCTGTACAGAACTAACCGTTGGTTCGCTCTCAGAACTGTAACGAGTTTCTGCGTAGGTGCCATCCGTTAAAGAACCTGGTTGTTTGTCTTCTTTACGTTCGGATGATTCGCGCTCGATGACCGACTCGTACAGACCGCGTTCCACGTCGTAATTCAAGACCGGTGAATCGATGCCACAAAGAAAATCGCCGAAAAGCACCAGTTTCTCAACGCGAACGAAGTCAGCCACGGTTTCCGCAGCCCAATTCCCAGAATAACGATATAACTGGTGGGGAAACAAAGTGGCAGTGAGCAATTACTCGAGGAATGGGTCCCATGAGAATAGCAGACAAAACGACGTGATGGGGCTAACGTGTACTTACTTTAGGCATTAAATCAAGCATCGGTTTGAAACCAGCACAGAACGCCTCCTCAAACAAAACGGTTGTCTCGAAAGAAACGGGTAAGTCTGACACTTTTATAGATCTATCATCGTCCCTGTCTTGACTGTTGGAACCATCTTTGAGACGAAGCACCAGAGACGTTGTCGGAGTCACTTCTTCGTACTGAGGACGGACAGGGTTACGGTTCAACCAATTTGCTGCTTTTGTGCATAGGTCAGCCACCAGTTGCCAATCATTCAAGCATGGCCGTAAAGTTGGATCGCGATGATTAGGTGGTGGAAGCCAGTGCTCTGGATGAAGAATCATCCATTCTGACCAAAGCCGAAGAGCTGAGAGCAGCAAGCGCGCATCAGAAGGCAGCCACCAAGAAGGAACATCTGCCGGGGATGGCTGATTGTTGAGTGGACGAGGAAAGAAAAACCGCGCAGTCGATTAGAGAGTGCGGCATCAAAAGTAAAGCGCATGAATCAAATACAAACTACCTCATCATCCTAAAGGCTACTTCTCCCCCAGAAGAACACCAGGAAAGCATTTATTTTCTCGAACACAGTTCCCCAACAATCGTCAACCAACTAGTGAAAACCTGAACGAAACGGAAGTACTATTAAAGCATGCACCGTAATAGACCTTGATAACTAAATGACAGGTTATCCATGTTGGTGGATTCCAACATGAACTGTTTAAAAAAAACCTGCTGGGGACAGTCAACCTCCTCCCTGAATTACTTGGTCGATTCCAAGTGACAAGGGGATGAGTGGGTAACAGGGTCTAACTGCAGATTTTCGGAGTTTCCGATGTGGCTTCGTAGTTCATCTGATGAAGCACTTGTCGACTCTGGTCGTTCCGTTCGTTTCTTTGGCTAGAGTCCGCAATACGCTCAGATTTCTCAAAATGAACAATCTTTTAAAAAGTATCAAGTTTGGTGGTTGATTAGTTTTGACCTACATAAGCTCGCTGAACTAATCGCTTTCGAGTTAATCGAGAATTCGTCCCGTGCGCAAATGACAGAGAGTCCTTTGGCATTTTTTTAATCACATGCAATTTTCTAGTGAGCAAAACACTGATGCTGTCGCCGAAGGGCGCATAGATCTCTACAGAACCCTGGCTGATCAACCTTAAACGAGTGTTCGGAATCGCACGAATAGGAGCCTAAGATTGTGAGCTTGGCGGTTGGTATTGCTGCCACCAGAATCGGTGTAGGAGTCCGCAGGTTAAGTAGTAGCAACAAGGATACCGTAAATGCTGTAATTTTACTCCGAAGGTAAATTAGCCTACCTCTTGTAATAACTGAGCAGTGCGTCTGCAGAGCAGACTGAAGGTATCCAAAGCGAATCGGGCCGCGTGATCGTGGTGGACAGACCTTAGTGTCTCCACACCACCAAGTTGACAGATCGGCTGAAGAGTCCCCAGGTCTCCATCGGTTTCCGTACCTTTCTGGTCTGGAAGTTTGGGTTTCGAAGGTGTAAGACCGCTGGCATGAGTTGTCAAAGATACGGCGCGATCTACATTGTACATATTCACGATGCAAAGTTGACACAGTCGTTCGCTGGATAATGGACAAGGTTTCTGAGCAAGTAAACCGGAGAGTGCTTGGAGTGCCAACGATGCAACCTCAGGGAAAGTTTCCATACTGAACAGGGAACACGCCAAAAAATATGTAATGTAAATTATTTAATCACATGTACATAGCTACACAATAACTGTAATGACTACGAACAAATTTAGAAGATAAGCAACCGTAGTTATCTGGCTGCCAACAAACATGACAATTAGATTTGTGAATTGTTTTTATAAAAAACGAGTTCTGCGTCGAGTTAAACGACAACATCGTTTTCTGAACCGATGGATTTGGTATGTTTTAGGTAATTCACGCATTTGAACTAGATGCACATCACATGTGGTCCCGACGGAGACGGAAATTATTTCAAGGGATTAGGCAAATATTGACAGTGACGAATTGTACTGTAGAAAATAACCCTCATAAGCAATGCTCGTGATCTACAATGAGTTTGGGTACATCGCGTTAAGTGTATTACAGAGGGATGGATTAAATCTTTTCTGGAAAGTTTGGTGGGTAGAAAAGCTATGTTTTATGTTTTAATAGAAAAAAAGGTTTGTTGTGGTGTGTCATAATAGGTGATTTACCGTAAACTATCATGCTGTCCACACTTAGACGGGAATAATTAACATAGGAGAGAATGGTTGCATGATCTAGTAATTGGCAATTTGCACCGTCATTTCCGAGCACACCTTAAACAGTTAGAAACAACAAACCCCAGAGTTGAAGTTCAACTCTCAGTTATGACGCAAATAAGCATCATTAATGAGCTGTAATGAACTGAAAAGAATCTAGAGAACTAGAACTTATCTACGTGGAAAAAACAGATAAGCACACGTGGAAGCTACGATAGAATGCGAATAGTGATCGGCTTATCACAATTGAAATAATCCATAATGTGGCAGTAGAAAAGATGTTTTCGCCAGACAGATGATCGATTGACGTACTTACCCGATTTTGGTGAACAATTTGCCGTGCGCATGTATGAAGGTTAACCCAAACTGCTTGCTCAGCTGATAGGAGAAAAAGAAATAAACCAACATTTCAGTTTCAGCGTGGTAAATAACATCGTACATAACGGATGAGGATGACAAATAAGTATTACATACACGGGCAACTATATTTTAACTACGTTTTCCTTATAAACCAATCAACTAGACTGATGAGGAGCTGGGAGCCTTCGTGATCGTTCAGTGAATAAATAGGTTAGAAAGCAAAATTTCCGGCTGAAAATTGAATTCCAAATGACCATTGGTTGCTTTTAGCTACTTGATGAAAAACGAATGAAATTTTCCTCCGTGGTGGATATTGGGTGCTGTTTTGGTGCTTGAAGTTGCACATTTGATAAATTTGCCGAAAAGGCGCTCAGCAACACCTTTAATCTGAGGCAGGGGCACTTCAACATAAGTTAAGTGATAAATGCTTTCTGAAGTAATTCAGGATGACCACAGTAGTTTTAACAGGAGCATAAAGAGAATACTTGGCTACTTCAGTTGTTTTTGCCTAGGAGGTAAACTGGTACAAGCCCGTTACTACAAAATGCATCGAAGACCAGGATAGATACAGCATGAACAAACGAACAACGTGGAAAATCAGGTGGCTTCGAAGGAGGCACACACAGAGCATGATCTGCCGAACTGGAGTAGTGCCAAGATTACGGGAACTAGGGAGCCATCATGAACACGAGTTGAGTGGACGGAAACAAAAATTGAAGAAGCGGAAGCACAAGAGTTAGTTAAATAACATCACTTGAAGAGAGAAAAGGGACACTGAGATGAAACCGCAACAATCATGCGGACATGAGATGAAAAAAGGAACTAGTGATGCACAACACAGTTGTAGACTAGATTCGAAGAGAAGCCAGTACAAAAGGCCACAAAACGGCTTCTATCACTATCAGCAAACATCACACTACCTCTAAACAAGACAGAAAATGGTAAATCTAGTCTGTGAACTCACATCGATCAACGACATATTAGCGTACTCCTCTAATTCGGCTTGGGCCTCCTCGTCATCATCATCGTCAACAGCGCTGTCGAGATTTACAGACCCGTTAAAACCAGTTTTTACAGTATGGCGTTGGCTATCCAAACAGGATGCTTTTGATGCGGGCAAATAAAGCAAGCGCCGAGCCCCTTGAAGCACCGTGGTCTGACCGTCAATGGGGTGGATCCAAATTTCTGCGCGCTGGAAACGACTGCTTGAAGCACCAAACGATGTGTGGTGAGTCGTAGATACCTCGATTTTCGGCTTATGCAGCTGAATAAGAAAGTCAAGCCATCATCATCATATATTGTTAACAGCATGACGTTTTCATTGTTGCAAACATCTAGCTTTCAGACAAGCACTGTGTGAATACGGATAATACCAGCACTTAGATGCTCTAACAATGATGCAAGGGGTACAGATTAAATTATCGAGTAAGTGGGCAAAAAACCTGGGCATAATCCCCGAAAAAGGCTGACAAATTACCACCAATAGCAACGAATTTGCGGTTGACACTGTCAACTAAATATCATGTAAACATAAGCAGAAAGGGTATCTTAGAAATAAAAGTGAGATATATGGGACGATCAAAAAGCTCGTATCAAAACTCAGACAATTCCAATCAAGATGCAAACAAAAAGACAGTTGCATTAAGACCAAGAGAAAGTATTTGCAAAGCAGAATTGATGAGGTTTCAGTTGTTAAAACCTCGTTATTTACCTTTACGTCCTTGACTACTCAGTCAAACGACCGTAATGGTCAGGTAACT
The DNA here is from genome assembly GCA_013368495.1 of Paragonimus heterotremus. Taxonomy (NCBI): domain Eukaryota; kingdom Metazoa; phylum Platyhelminthes; class Trematoda; order Plagiorchiida; family Troglotrematidae; genus Paragonimus; species Paragonimus heterotremus. The sequence goes on from LUCH01002356.1 coordinate 27,065, forward strand.
AACTTCATTAGCTATCAGTTCCTTAACTTCTCTAACCACAGGCTGCGTACTGTTTGGCCCGCAGCCTAGAGAATAAACGTGATCCACTGCAGTTAATCATCTAATTGTTGTCCTTAGTTTTTGTCATCAAGTCAACATGTGACTACCTCGTATTTTACACCGGTTGATCACAACATCGACAGAGTGTCAAATGCAGCAGATGATTCATTGACATTATTAGAACATGGTCTATAAATACTTAAGCTATGATCGCTTGGACTCGTCGGGCAATAACAACCGAATATCCGTTTTCCAATTTCATCCGTTTTGATCTGTTGACGCTACGTTGTTATTGGAATTAGAGACACACAATGAGCATCTTCCTCGCCGATGATCAATGATAGTAGCTCCAATCACTGTTGTTTGTTAACAAGGTGTGGGTGCTTCCATGCAGGAGATTTCAGTTTAGACACATGTATACGATAATCAGGTCCATATTCCTTGTTTTTTATTTACTCCTAGTTAAAACCTGTTCTTCCCTGTATGGTTGCATTTCTAGCTAAGCATCGGCGAGGATCACTGATGAATTGATGTCCGTCGTCTAATGAGGCAAGACTGGAGCGGATTCTTGATTGGGAAACGTTCAGCCACGGACGTCAGTCAACCAAAAAAGACAATCAGCGGCTACGTCGAATTTGTCTGTAAAAGGTAGTAGCTACAATGAGCTGCTTGAACGCGTATCGGATTTAGGGCATGGAGCGTAATAATAAACGGGCCAAGCAGAAAGCAAGGTGTTTGTTGTTCAGCAGCAAGTCTTAATGCAAACACCCTTGTTTCTCTATGAAAAGGGTATTGTTTTTCTAACAAATTAAGATAGCTTGGTGCCAATCAGAGCACTGTTGTTCTGATTTTTTCGACGAAGTATCCAAGTACGCGACACTAGATGATAGCCATCAGTAGATTTTCATTGAGTCTACGAGTTAGTGTCGATAAGAGGGGGAACGACATCAACAATAACTTGAACTTGTACGTGCGCTCCAATTGTAAGAGCTGGATCTCATCACTTCCAAGGATAGGCCAAAAACACCCCTCTTAGCTTCCAGTTAAGCTTACGGCTCGGATGCCCGCAACCGTATTCACTCCTCCGATAACACAACGGGTTGCCTAAGGTTAATCAGGGAGAACAGGACGTAGATTGCTGTGACTACAATCATGAGGTAGCCACTGAACATGGCCTGTGGTCTGAGAGAATTCGATCATAGATTATAATTACACCCAGTAAACAAGACATCGATAACGATCTTAATATATCGAGTCGTACAGGATACGTTTAGTAAATCTGGTGAAACCATCATATGGTTCAAGGTGAATATAAAGGCGAACAGAATGCCTTTTTTCAGATCGCTTGTTAGCAATTAGGGAACGACAGTCGGAGGAAACAGCTGAACATTTCAGAATGGTGAGTACAAACTGCGATTTTGGAATATTCAAACCATTATCGAGGTACTTAGGCCAAGTAATAATACCGAAAGTCAAGCGATAAGAAAATGCATTTAACTCGTGGACCTTAACTTGCAAAGTGAACAACTAGACATTTACCCCCAAATAGCACTGAATCCATCTGATAGAGATTAGGATAATGTACTCACCTGTCGCATAAGATTCTCTGCGCGCGGTCGGATTTCATTGAACAACGCAACCAAACTTTGAGAAGCCGTTGGAAAAGGATTGCTAGCAGCAAGCGTGCGCATGTAATAGTACATGGCATCCAAATGACGCGACTGATAGAGGGAACAAAAATAACATATTCATTGAATGCTCGCGAACCAATTAAATGGAAATTCCACTTAGTCGTCACAAGCAAGAACTGTGCCTTACTTATCATACAAAATAAGAGCTCGAAAACAAAATTCCGCATAAACAAGAATGTCGAACGGCGGAAGTCCACAATATATTTTCATCAGCAATAAGGATGGGTGTGCGTGCAACTGCAGGCATCATTAATGACAAACGCTGACAAGGTCTCGTTCTTGTCTGTTGCACTGCCTAGCAGCCAACCGGAAAGCAACGGTATCCAGTCAAGAATCAATACAGCAGAGAATAAACACCAACGTAATTAGTTAACTTACGTTGCCGGTAGCTTGACAGTCACAGGCAGTACAGCTGCACCATTGATCAGGCACAACAGACAGAGACCTCGAAATCAGACAACACTTTCAGACCGTCAGTTTCGTAATAATATACACAATTACTCTCACGCTTACAAAAGGCAACCAGGTGGATCACTATCATCGAGCTCATAGAACGCACGAGTGATTTATCATATGTGAACTCGTGGCTAAAATCGTCCGTGAGTAAGGCTCAGATTACCCCGACCGTCTTGAGAGGAGACACGGTATCTGCCCGAGTAGCTCCAATCGATGACTTCACGATGGACTTTATTTCAAGTTAAAATGTTGGGCGACATTTTGACTACTAATAATTCGGTTGCGCTTAATGTGAGGCTGATGATGCAGTGGTCAACACAGTTGACTCATGTCCGGCCGTGGGTAAGACATACACTACTAATGACTTTTAACAAGGATGCAACTCAAATGTAGTGCTTTTTTTTTAAATGGCTGACTCAGAAGTCCATGGGAATGTGAAACCTGCGATCAACTGTAAGTGATGTTTAAGTGACTAGTCAAAATCCTCCACCAATTATCAGTAACAACACAATGCACCGTAAGCAGGAGGTTAATAATAATAATAATAATAATAATAATAATAATAATAATAATAATAATAATAATGGTAATAAAACCAGTTTCCAGCCTATACAGTATTACAAATCACGTGCAGCAGTGCTGTGCAATATGCCAGTGATCAGCGGAGTGACAGCGTATCGTCGTCACAAATAACGCACGCCAGCAGAGGTTGAAGGGGTTTACGTTTGTATCGTGCATCTTAGTGACAAAGTTGACAAGGGGGAGCATTTTAGTCTCAAACTTGGAAAACCTCTTAAGAAAATCCGCGAAAAAGAGTGTTGATCAAGGCACATTAGATGAGGAGGCGGCTTTAACAAATGTGCAGATGAGATGATGCCCGTCGGGTGCCTATATGGCAGGGTTCTTTTGCAGAACACACTCACCAACACTTTCCACATTTTCAAAATTGTGATCCAATAGGGCCATTAGTCTTAAACCTAGAATCACCAAGGGTAACCAAACGTAATGCGCCCAAGTTCGGTTTTTAGCGGTCAGTTATTCGTATGACGACAAAAAATAACGACTGATACCAACAATGAAGAATCTACTATCAAAACACAGAAGAAGCAAACGATTTCCGCTATCATTCTGAAGGGAATTCATTCTGGAACGACCACCAAAAGGATAGGTCGGATGACCCAGTCAGTTAGCATTCCCATGATTTTTTTCCGTTCTAATAAAAGCCGTAGATACAACAAAGTGGATTAGACAAGTAGACGCCATAGTGAGTGGACAACAATTCCGGGGTGGTAGATGTGAGTAGCAAATACGTAGTCACAGATCTCGGATGAGGCTAACCCGAGTAGTTTGCCGGTCCACTAGGCACAACGTGCGGATAGTAGAAAAATCAAAATATAGAAACCTACCTCAAAATAAACGCTGAGAATTTGACAGGGGGAAAGTAGAAGGGGTTAATCATAAGAATAAACGATGACGTTCAATGCCACCCGGTAGATTACTTCGTGGCATGGGGTATCACAGCCTTGGTATCTGATTCAACACTATTAAATGCGTGGTAACAGTAAGTGGATAAACAATGTGACAATTAGTCCCATCGACAGCTGTTTCTTGTCCGATTAGTCTCCTTTGGGCAATCTGACAAGGTTGCATCCAAAAGGACTAAGGCCACACGGATCACTCCAAAACACAAATCCGATTGATGAGTCGAGATGAAAGAAACAGCAGTGACCATCGCGGATATGAACTCCAAACAATATACCCTTGGAAACAGTAGTGTCAAAAAGCTGCTGCACATACACGAGCAACCAAGCACAAGTTGTCCACACGCTAGAATATACCCAACTGCAATTCTGCGAGATCGATAAAATTTGATTGCAAAGAATGGAACACTGGAACGACCAAAAATGTACGTGCAATATATCGCTTGATAAGCTTAATATTACAGACCTCTAGTCTTTGAACAAAGAGGTGTCATCAGCTAGATAAACCACAGTAATCGATTGTACCATAGACCCTATAGTCGATCACCCACAAAATCGTCCTACGCACACGATAAAACAAAATCAAACAATGAGCACCACTTAACATTCTAGCTCTTACACTATAGGGTGTCATGACGTACAAAGGCATATGAAGGTTGGATAATATCCGAGAGCCTAAACCTAGATAGAAGTAGCCTTACAATCACGGTTGAATCTGCGACCAGGTAAGTGGAAGTCGAACTTCATTGTCCCTAAGATACTGTCCACCAGTTAAGGAAGAGGCTAGACGCACAAGTCCATATCACGGAGCGAGTAGACGACAAAGCAGCGACTGACAATGAAAGCGGTAACCGATCAGCTGGAGAGGATTGGGACATGTCACCAAACAGTACTTGCTTTACGATAAACGGCAGACATAGCTGTCATTACGGTTCACAGATGGAAATGCATGGATGCGTCTACAGTGCATCGTAGTAAAATGAGACTCAGACAGTGTAGTCAGGTCCGTCATAATGCTTTAAGATTCTCATTCTGAAAACAAAGCACGATTCCCATACAATGGTGGAGACAGTCTGAACGGGATTTGGGTAAGTAACATTCACACTACAAACCAAAGCCATATGTACCATACATACCAGTTGCAGTAGGGTGACTGAAACAATCACTGCATACTTTGCTACAGATCTGGATGGACACCACACATTTGAGATCAAGTTATGGTGATCATCAGAACGATCATCGAGACACACTAACCATTGTTTCAAATTCTGACCTTCGCAATACCAACAGGTGAGAACAAACTATGAGACAGACAATCTTCATCTAAGCCAACAGAGTAAATATAAATCGTAAAGTTATAGTCTGTAGGTTTCGTGCAGGACAAGCAACCGTGTCAGTGGCAACGAAGGTAAACATTTTGGTCGGAACAAGAGCAGATGAATGTAATTCCGGACTGCGGAACGGGTAAGACTTTTCCCCCTAAAACACTAGATCCTGATATTAACCGTCATCACAAGATGGCAGAGTTGCTGGTTTTTCGGAGTGAGGGATCAGCCTTCTGGTCCTTACCTAAAGAATCAGGAACCTGCATTTGAATGCTGCGCAATACTTCCGCAGTAGCCAGTAATTTCACCGAAAGTAGAACGATACCCATGTTCAGCTTAACGGATTGGTGGAGTGAGCGAATACAGCAGTGTGCAACGTTATGTAATGCTTATATATATATATATATATCAGCATTACATAACGCTGCATAAACGTTTATATACATATACACCAAGAACATGATAAATATATCACGAACTCCTAGTTTTCGAACAGGTTCCTCAACAATACGATTTAGAGCGATATCTGTATTTTAGTTATCACAGCACTTAGAAATACCTGCTCAAGTTCACTGTACGTGTTTTGAACCCAGTCATATCAAAAATAGGGGCGACAAAATTACCAGGACACCTGCGATGACAGGTGCTTCTTTGGGGCAAGGAGGGGAATCACGCGTGATAAAGTTGGCATTATTTCAATCTTGCTTCGTAACATCCTTTAATGTAGCCGGCGATTGGGCCGTAGACTAGAGAATTTCTGTATTATTACTGCCGAACAAGAAGTAGCAAATGGAGTAAGGGCAAGACTGCATAGAGGCCTGTAAAAAATTGAATTCCGTGGAAAAATGAGTGCGTTTTGTTGTGTAATGACAGGCTTCGTGCAACCGGTGTATTCAGATTGATAATTACCTTCCACTAAATGTCAAAACACTCAAGTGATCAATCCAGAAAACATGGCTTTCGGCTGCTTTGGAGTACCACTTTCTTTTTTAGAAAAGCAGCGAATGGGTTTCTTGGTGTGTCTTTTGTGTAAGCCTCTCAAAACAGTTAACTCAAGAGTCGATCTGATCCCTGAAACAGTCGAGGCTTTGTTCGACGACAGTCGGACGATTCTGTGCACAGTTTGTTCAGATAAAAGGTCGGGACGTGCTTCTTGGGTTTCATTTGAAGTGAGGAACAACAATTTTCGACTCATATAATAGCGTTAGGAACAAACTTGCTGCCAAACGCGTTCTTCCAAATACTAGGATCTTTCCTTGGTACAGCCATGTTACCACCCGGTAACAGCGAAAGACATGAAAATGTCAATCGGATTTATGTCTCAAGGTTGCTTAGCTTGTGAGTGTCGCCCACTGATCGATATCATGATGCATAATATCCCTATCACAGTCAGTCATGTGATCATTCAGGCATGCGCACTTAGAATGGCACTCCTAAAGGTGCGACTGACGGAGGCTGTGAACATACAACGTACATGACGTATACTTAGCTTGGCTACGATCACTTCTGATGTAACTGTGGTCAAAACATATACAATACACCTATGGCAGGATATTTATAGATTTTCTGTTCAGTAATAAATTCAAGCAATGGAATGATACATTATCACCCTAGACAATGTAGTAAAGAAGGCAGCACAAAAGTGGGTTGCCGTGGGTTT
>LUCH01002356.1:33816-56936 GCA_013368495.1 Paragonimus heterotremus
TGAGACAGAACAACAGAACGAGATAGAAAAAGATAAGATCAACCTTTTTTTAACGGTTTTATACAAAAAAGTGATTGTGGCACTTTTGCGCCATAAATATTCGAGCGGTGGCTAATAAGAGATACGACAGTGCATAACAGCTCCACCACTAAATTCAGTCTGCGACCGCATCCTTCACGGTTTCCAGCCAACAACAATACACAAAGTTAAGACTCCAATCGGGAAGGGCCAATGGAAGGTAAACCTGGTGCGGAGATCTTCACAGCCCTACACCAACTCACGAATAACCCAGTGTGTCGTTTATTTTATCGCACCTAGTGAGCATAAACAAAGCTCAACGTGGTAGGCACCAAGAAGCCATGCGTAAGGTGTATCAGATGTCTTAGAAGATGAAGTAGAAACATTTTGCGTAAAAGGAGACTACCGAATTCCTACACATGTCGTCTGGTCTTATCGCTGCCCAAGTGGTGTTGTCATTACACACGGACGATGCTTCGTAGACAAAACGAAACGGAGTATTGCGGACGATTCCCAAGTTAATGGTTAGCAAACTGTATTACATCGGGATTCAGGAGGCTTTTTAGATCACATGAAGTTCTAATGACGCTGCGAAAAAGTCAATTTTTTACGCCACAAATTATTTGCGGCAGTGTAAACTATAAGGTAAAATGTGAACTGGATATTGTTAAGCTGATTAAATCTAAACATGAACTGTCAAAATAATCGGGGATCGCACCGATCACCGTGTAATTGGCAGTTCACATCGTGACGACTGACCTGCCAAGAGTCCTCTCGGCGAAATACAGGCATGGAGATGTTTGCTTGAATATACTTTTATCGAAGCGTATTTGGTAGTTGGTGGTTCAGACGAGTATTCGTTTACCATGTGCGCACAAATCACAAATATAATGGAAAAATAAGCGGTGCGTCCAGAGAATTGACAGTATACCTGCTAAACCTGAAAACGCCCGATATGAAATCCTATTGCCCACATTTGACGTGTACTGGTGGTGTGTACCCACACAATTCCAACAGGTAAATTAGAAGCGATCAGAACAGGCAAAAAGAAACCTACAAAAATTCGGATGAATAAAAGGCTAGTCAAACTTACAGTGTATACAGCAAGCACTGCTAACTGATTGTAGGATCTTCCGTTCTTAGGAATGAGTAGCTGCGCTTTTTGATACCAGCTACAAACAAGAAGGAAATATGGAATGAGGAATGCATTTCATATCGTTCGAATTAATCACACTACCTTCATGATAGATTACGCCCAAACGTTTATGGATGACAGTTTGGTCATGAGAGGTTAAGAAAAATGGTTGTCAACGCGTTTACTTTCCAAGCACGAGGATCAGCAAGCAAATCCTAGTTCTGAGTAAGATGTACCTTGCCGATACAAGCAGCAACACTTCAGTACCGCTTTTTAAAGTTGGCTGATCGAAAGGTTACATGGATTGAGATAGTTGCAAGCAAATCTAAACGATGCTCAACTTGAAATGTAACAAATCTACATTGATTTCGTCAATCATCTCCACCGACTAGACATGAGGGAGACAAGCTTTAGGTTCAAAAAGATTACCTTTTCACACAAATTTGTATCAAAAAAATAAGTTCAACATTGCGACGAGGTTCACTAAAGGAGAAAGCAAACAAATCTAAAGTATCGGAGAAATACGGTAAGGTCAACAGCGACAATAACAAAGCTGTTAAGGTAAAACGAAAACCGAGAACCTTAGAGTCATAGCTGGAGTATCGTGAACTGATTCCCGGATAGGGACTATTTGTAAATTCAAGTATTACTTCCCGCTACTTTAACGACCATTCACTTTTTACAAACAGAAAGGCATTTTTTCATGTTCGGCATAGATCGAGTCGGGCGCTAAATACACGTGGCTTTGTTTCATCTTATTTGTGGGGTGGAGTAATCGTGGAAAAATCACCTGCGCTGTATTTTATTCAGCTTTGCTGGCTCTAGACAAATCGTATTAGATGTTCCAAGACAAATTATAACAAAACATTTTCAATCGAAACGAAGCAAAGAAGAGGATAGGTAACATCCTATTTACAAACCAATGATGTATGTGATGAACGCATACCACGAGCAAGTCTTACAGCCACAAAGTTGGACATGAGAAATCCTCTATGAATAAACACATCTAATACAACAACATAGCTGACACTACAGACAATGCAATATCTAACTCGGGTCGATCAGAGTTGAACGATTTAGGGTTTCCAGTAGTCAACGGATAGCACCATTTCGGTAGCAGCCTCACGAGTTAGCAACAAACAAGTCAAACAATCCTACTTGAGACCATTCGAATTGATCGGGATTGGACTTCATCGATATAAAACGTTTTGTGCAACATAACACACGAACACACAAGTATACGTGATCTGATTCACCTCAGCTGTGCATCGTAACAAGGCAAAAAGTAACGACGGAGAGAGGTGTAAAGTCGACATAAAACCAGACGCGGAGATAACCAGTTTGTTATAGTTTAGTACATATATCAATAAACAGATGAGAGTTCTTCCTGATTTACCTTCTGGCTCTTCCAAAATTACGTTCCCCAGTCAGCAACTCTTTGTACCGGGCGAGGTCACCCAAAAACAACATAAGCTTTTGTGCACTGAGGTAGACCAGACGACGGGTCCTCGACCGAGTCTCTGGAGGTGGGCGACTATCCATCAGCAAAGGGCCTAGTTGGACACGGTGACTAGTTTGAATACGTTCCAACAGGTGTGCCAAACGCTGTTCTCCTGCGGAAATCACATCCGAGAGACAAATCTGTTGTAGCACCGTTGCAACCTCGGTACGATCTCCGGCACTGGATGAATCATCCGTCATTCGGTTCGTAGGAATGAGGCTGAATGATAGAAATAAAAGGATGTACAAAAGCGTGTGCCACAAAATAAGGCTAATGTTTCAAGAGAGTAAATAAAAACGAGTTATCCTTTTCTGGACTGCTTTTAGAATGAACCGGTTGCGCCTAGCAGTTGTGCAAATTACTTTAGAACATAGTTTAACGAAAAAGACAGCCGGTAGAACGTCGTAACGCAAAACAATGGACTGTAGAGTAGAGAACTGCCAACAAAGTGAAGTAACTGCTTGGAACAGAAACTATTTTCCCATGGGCTTCAAGGGAAGGTCTTGTTGTGGTCACACGTGTCACACACACATACAACCCATCATTAGTGACATTATAGAAATATCCGGTGATAACAAAGGGAGGGAACCATCAACCGTTTTGAAAAGAGACAGGAACATCAACGTAACTCGAAGGATCGACAAGAACAAACAGTTCGAGAGACATGGTCTTGCGGAGAAATTGGTCAACTGCGAGTAAAAGTTCCAGTTTCACTACGAGGAGTCTGATAACATCCTAAACTTGAAGTGAGCATACAACGACTTGAACCAATTGACACGCTTCATTGGAACTCCCTCGCGAGAGAGACAGTCACAGGGAGAATGTCGGGCAACCAGGTTAAAAACCGAGCATCTTGGGTACGACAGAGACAGGGTTAATATCTCCATGGTTGCCACAGGATGTTTGGGCACCTAGTTGACGATGAGAGTAATTGCTAGTAAGTCCCAACCGCGAGGCATCTATTCATTCTTTAACACAAAGAGAACTGTAATTAGTTCTGTTGGGAATTTGAGCGCCCATCAGAGTTCTCGAACATCCGAGGATTTGCGCTCGTCCGATTGGTCCGTTCGGCGGCCTAGGCCCAAGGCCGCCAAAACCTATAAATACAGTTGCTGTAAACCACCATTTTGCCTTCGGGCTGAGCAGCAAATAAGGCTCGTTTGAAAGCCGTCTTTTTCTTCACTTGTTGAGGGGTTCTAAGTTGCAATAATTGGATTTCGATACTTGCGCTCTGATTTTCGTGCAGTTTTGCGATATTGTTGCGTTCGTTCGTGATAGAGATACTGCTCGTGGACTTTGCGTTTGTTTTTGTCTTTCTCTATCAGAGGGGTCGTAACAAGTTCAGACTACTATCTCTCACCACGGCTGGAAATGCAGTACTTTTCAACAATTTAAGCTTTAAAGTCACTTCGGCCTTCGATGGAAGATCAACGGAGATGTCAGGACTAGGAGAACCATCTTCACCGTACGCAGCTGAATGAGCCAGTTCAAGCCAAGTTGGCTGCTCCTCAAAGAGCCCAGCTCGTCTACCAAGTCACCGTAACAAGTCGTAAATACACGAGTCATTTTCTTCATGTGCAGTCTACTAATTACTTGTCAACGAACAGTGCAACTACGCACCATGGAAAACAGCTTTCAACCATTCTCTGAAAAAAAGCCTTTTCCATCTCTTTAGTTCGTGAGTTTGCGTTTAAGTTCATAAAAGTCGTTGTGCTAATCTGCCGACATATGTTCATAAGCGATCGAATACGCAGAAGTCAACCCCTACAGCACCTGCAATAAGCCATTATCGGAAGTGTGGACGGTTATGGATATTTATACCCAACGCTGTTTTCGATCACCCCATTTTTCTGACCCGAATGGTTTTGAACAGAGATTCATACATCCTCGTTGCTCAGGTTCCAACGCAATACTTTGCGTTTGCGAGCAAATGATTTGTGGGCAAGCGATAAGATAGCGTGCACGAACAATTAAGTAATGAAATGAAGGCGTTTACCAAGAAGCGGGTGGGGTTTGCCTTCCGGGCTCTGTCCCTCCCGACTCAGAGTAGGCGGCTAGAGACTTTAGGTGAGATGGCGGCTAATCGGGTTCAGTGGCGTTAACACTGTCATTGTTTGGCCGAGATGTTAGCGAAATAAGTGTACTTGATGACGCGGGACAGTGGAAGCCGTAAAGTTCGATGATGACTTATTTTCACTTACAGCTAGGTTGTTCGCTTGCAAGGTATAGACACCTTGATGTTAGGTATCTGAGTATAGACACAGTTGGTTTGAATTGATGGGTTCTCTACCTTACCTTTCTTTTCCTCTTTTTTTTTTAAGTAGTTATAGTTCGCTTTTCCTTCGTGGTTTTACGGCAGTTAAGCATGAACGGGAACTACTGATGTATTGTTGTCTTTGGTGATGATGATGAGTTGTGTGGTAGAACTGGTAACTAACGGCGGCTTGTGTACATGATCGGGATGCAAACGGCGACCTCCACGTGGTGTACTGACGTGTTTTGTAATTAAATATGTAACCCGGTATGCGGAGTCTGTGAGACGCGCATAACCGTAACAGCCGATCGCCACTGTTTGTGCGCTGCACCCGGGCATCGAACATACCGCCCAGTCTTTTCCGAAGTAAGACGACTAAGTTGTGTGCTTATGTCACCAACGAGTACAATTATGTCCGGATATTTGGTTTGACCTAGAAGATCAAAGAAGGCATTTTAGATGTTCCTGACAGCATCTAGACTACTGTCCGTTGGGGTGTACGCAGATGATAAATTAGCATGGTCTTCTTAGTCTGCGTTGACAGACTTTAACTGACATAATAAGTGTGACGGAATGCAACAATGCACTGGGACCCAATCGAGTGAGCTTTGCTGTGTCATAGCGCCTATTGCGATCTACACGCCCGAATGGTCACGAGAGGCCCTCGAAAAGAGCCGCTGAGACAATATTGCCCGACCGCGAACTCCAACGGACGCATATGTAAGAGTGCAGCCGGATGCGAGCGAAGACCATACCATGTTCATGTGAAGTCCGATGCTAACTGCCTCTGCACATTAGTTCGCCTTACGGTGTAGCCTATTATATAGAAATGAGAACGAAAAAAGAATTCGACGCCGTGACAAACATTCAGGTGCATTTTGACTGTGAATCCGATCACTTTCATCACGTAACTTTTCATAAAAGTAATCTCTCCACGAATCTCTACAGTAACGTGCTTTTAATGTCTTGAGAGTTTACATCCACATTTCTGCAGCGTCAGCTCTTTGAATATCGGACAGGAGATAGGAATATTTGTCTCTCGAGCGCATTTCAACCATTGTCAAACAGAGTTATTAACAGTCGAATTTATGGCAACATTTTTCGAAGGTTTCTGAAGATGTCGATAGTCTACTTCTAAATTTCGGGGGGTGTTCATATCACAAAGCAAATCAAATATCTCCGTTTCACTGGCATAACTCTTGTCTGAAAATTTCACTGGATCACTAGGTAAGCATAATGCTCATAATCTTACTCTAACAGAAAATGCTAACTCTATAAGTGTTTCATCACCAAACATGTCGATAAATGGTTGAGCGAGCACCGCAGGGATGAGTTGTTCTTCAGATGAAAAGAGCTTATTGAGAGTTACCCGGTCAACAGCACGAAAGTGCAAAATACTAAAACGTAACGACCAAACCAAACAAACTATGATCAAAATAACTAAGTTTCCTATTCAAGGGTGACAACCGCACCGGATACTACGTCAAAAGTCTAGAACCATCATCCGAGCTGGAAAACAGCACTCAGAGCACACGTTCGGTTAGATGTTTGACTGATTGGAAGATTACGATACATAGAGCAAGCCTTTCAGCAGGATGTTAGGGAAACCCATTTTTCCATCCAAAACCACCTCCTTCCTCGAAAAAACGATTCTGCCCCATCGAAATGACCAGGACTACTCAGAACAACCTAGAAGTAAGTTTCGCTAGCCTCCTGGGGTGCAGAGACGATCGAAACTTGGAAGCGCCGGTCGGTCCTGAAATCCTGGTCGATTTCCTGGACAAGACGTTGAAGAGGCAGCTTACGGATGCGTTTTGTGTTTTTTTGGTGGCGACAGAATTTGCGGAGGGCGACAGCACCTGACCTGGGGCGATGGGGCTTCTTCACGCTTCCCGCAGCGGGCGCACTTTTGCGAGCGGCCTTGGTGGCAAGCTGCTTGCGCAGTTTGCTTAGTATGAACCGTAGGGAGAAAAACACCGAGACGACAGGAATACAATAACCGCAGCAATCAAAATCGAACATGACCTACACCACATCCTCAGTCATGCTGTCCGAGCACTTCCGGTGGTAGCAGAGATCATCAAAGAGGCGACTTAACAAGTCCTAATCCTGACGTATCATCCGCGCAAAGCTCCGGGACAAAAATGACCGTTTTCTTTACTAAATAGAGGAAAATTCTATTTCTGTCAGGCGCATTAGTATTCCGCGGACGATCCAACATACCGTTCCGAGGGTTTACAACACAAAACCACAATGTCATTTTACATAATTTTTGGATGTGTTGATCATCAGCCTGGTGTAAACGGAACCGTATGTGAAGAATAGTTCACTTAACACTAGCTAATCGCGGTAACGTTTTAGAGGGAGTTCAATCGATCTCACCTAGACCACGCAGATGACAGCACTCGAACGGTCAGCTGTTGTGTTCTAAAACACCCCCCGACAAAAACCGAAGTGACCTTCGAGCTTACGTTATCGAGGCGAAATAAGGCTACTTTCGACCTTTTCTTTTCAGACGGTGAGCAAAGGATTGCCACTGGCGCTGAAAAAACTCCGTCAAACAGGTTTAGGAAACCGAAGAGGTACTTCGTAACTGTTGTCTTTCAACGGTTCTGTTTCCGTTTTTGAGTACGAGGCCAGAATTCTGTTTGACAGCCATAGAAGCATCATTCTAACCTCAATCACGTCCAAGTTACTCATTGACTTTGTATTATGTCGACCCACCAAACAGAGGGGAAGTCAAATAGGCCACGAACAAGCATAATTCCGATTCGGTTGGGGATATATTGATTATGTTAGTGCTCCCCGACGGGTCTTGGGGCATCAAAGATTATACAGGCGGACAACATTGAGCAGGTTGGACCTAAAGGCTGCTTTCGACTCGGTTGTCTAAAACATTTTCAGGAACTGTCTCCCTCGCAGATGAATTACAGAGAAACACGTCGATCTACTAAGGTCAATGTATACACACTCTACAGTCACGTTCATCACTTTTATAAATGTTTGTCGGGGGTGCCTGATGCTTCCTGATCAATTTTGCAATGGACAACATTCTGAAACGTGCGTTTGAAGAAATCAAATCGTCTAGCATTAAGTTCCTTCTTGATATAGTATTCGCGGGTGACATTGTTTTGTTTAGCCTTCCTACAAAATGTATCCAGATCATGCTGCAGAAGGTGACTGCTCGGATAAGCCTGCATGGAATGCGCTTTGCACCTCCAAAATGCTTCAGGACCGGGACATTCCCACTGCTACATTCTGTATTGCAGACAGACCGCTTGAGACTGTAGACTGTTTCATGCACTTGGTTAACACTCTTGTCGACTCTCAGTATCGCTCATGAGAGATCAGCGTGAATAGCAATGGTATATGTATCTTCTGTCAGAGTTCGTTGTCCGTTTCGTTGAAACGACGTCTGGCTATCGCTGAACGGCGAAATATATGTTTGTGTGCGTTCCGTTTTGCCTTATGCTTCACACACGTTACCCGTTCGCAATGAATATATTAATAGACTTATTCTGTTTAGCCATCGTTGTCTTCGCCAATTAAGTTACAAGTAAGAGGATCGCGTGAGCAACGTGACCGTTCGGCCAACGTGCATTTCGGAGTGCTCAGGATACATCAGTACTCAGTCAAATGATCAGGCCTCACTGTCTCCTAGAGTCCGATCAGATACTACTCATGCTAGCTGGGCGTTTACCGCGCCGGACGTTATTCAATAAAACCACAAAAATGGGATAAAGCAGCCGTGTGACCAAACAATGGTGCGGTCAAGAAATACGAAGATCCAGACTACTCCGTTCGGTAACGTGGATGGGTGCCAACTGACGGTTGAGGATCTCGTGATCACTAAAATCCCTGGCTACGCTATCCAAGATGGCAATGCGCCACAGCCAGTGATGTATAGGCTTCTGCAGCATCTCTAGTTTTTATTTGAATTTTTCTTATCCGTTTTTTGAACGCTTTCTACAGTCGCAAAACCCGCGGCCAACTGCTGAGGTTCCTCTTCGCCATGTGCAAGTACAGCACTATCATCAACAAACAACAGCATGATTAGTATTGACCGACTTATCTGGACATCTAAATTTACCAAGCATCATCCACAGTGTCCCACGGCTCACAGACTCAAACACTTTGGTGAAATCCACATGAACAGCTTACAGCGTCCGGTTGCACTCACAGCAGTTCTTCCAGATCTGTCGACTGTACTGCGACTCACCCGGCATGCACACTTCTCCGGAATACTGCCTTTTTATTTTCACTATCAGAGTCCATTATGAATATAACAAACGCCGCATTCTTCTCTCGCATCAAGCTGGAGATAGTTGTATTGTTGTCATCGAAACAGTCCGGTGGTTTCCGGTGCTGGATACCGACCGGCTCGATGGCTGCTGTCGTGACCGGTTCTTTAGGGTGTTGCCACATATCCGCGGGGATAGTGGATACAGGGGCGTTTTTCAGACGAACGGTAACCGCACGTTGAAAGATAGTTCTCTTCTGTAAGTTCCCTAGTCACTTCACATCCGGTTTCTGCTGCTGTCCGGATGACCTAGAATAAACAGGCTTGCAAACATGAATGAACAATATGGTCTACATTCAACCTCGAGTACATTCGCATGATATGCAATTCATGGATGTCACACTATCGCACGATCACGTAATCGAGCAAATGATGACCGCTTTGTGGGTAAGCCCGGATCACGATATCGATCACATCCAGCTGAAATCGGGTATTTGACAGTCAACCCATTAGTAGCACACAGGTGGGAAAGACGACTACTGTTCTCGTTGACTACACCGAGGTCGTGGAGTCCGGGGACTCTCAGTAAGGCTGTTGAGTCGCGGCCAACTCGCGCGTTGAAGTCGTCCAGAAAAAACAGTCGATCACTGTTGTAAACCCTAGAAAAAACACGCTGGTTCGTACACGGTACAGTAATGTGCTTGCAAGAAATCAAATTATCCTCCTCTTAATGAAGAAAATTGAAGACCTTGACCCGGAGAATAACACGAAGGCTCCCCTTAACTGCTCCCGAAGCAAACCAAAAGACTGGTGCGAAAAGCAAATGTGTTTCGCTCCAAACGTGTGG
The DNA here is from genome assembly GCA_013368495.1 of Paragonimus heterotremus. NCBI lineage: Eukaryota > Metazoa > Platyhelminthes > Trematoda > Plagiorchiida > Troglotrematidae > Paragonimus > Paragonimus heterotremus. The sequence continues at coordinate 43,812 of LUCH01002356.1, forward strand.
AGGAAATTACAAGGTATTCATATGGTACACAGCGACCTATAAACATTCTCGAATCAGAAGATCGAAGGATAGTTACCAAAACTAGTAAAGGTCACTAAGCCACCAATGAACATAGCGGAGTAAAGGTCGAACGGGTAAAAAATAAGCGGGAGTTACGTCTCAACCGGTCTGGGCATTTCTGCTCATTCTGATTAAGTAAAGTCGTTTTCTCGAGGAAGGAGACGGTTTTGGACGGAAAGTGGGATTCCCTAACATTCACCCATTAGTGTCAAGCGGATTGTGGCAGATAGCTGATCATAGAACTGGTCCTTTGCATCAGAGGTACGAAGTACAGTCGGGCCATAAACACAGGAATGTGGCAGACTTACCTTGACCGGGTCGCATGTACATGGAAATTATTCGAGGGCTGATGCTGAGCGGTTCGCTTATTATTAGAGAATCGTTGCAGTCAGCAACTGCGAAACAGACATCGTGCTCCCAAGCACCTCCCACCGGGTCACCTATCCAATAAGAGGTATATCCAACACCAACTTCCACGGGCTTACCCTGGTCTGCAAGCCCTGACTCACTCGAGACTGTGACATAGATGCCGTAGCGCCTCAGTTTTATGGCGATTAGTGCGATGCGGTGATCTGTGCATCCGGTGGTGTATCAAACCAGTAATGTACGCACACTTCATGTCCCAACGGACAACGTCTTGAGTCCACGGGCGCGCCTCAGGTTGGACGTCGTGGCACTGAGACTTGTGTGAGCGATGTCTACTCTAGAGTTCATGTTGGGGGGGTTAGACGTAGCATATTTTTACTCAATCTACCTTGCCGAAAACAGTAGACAGGGTAACCCGGTTTATCCTGTGCGACGGTCTATGCAGTGTTTTATGTTATTTATGTCGTATTGTCAATATTTGTGTGGACCTGCGGTGATGCCAGGAAGCCCAAACCAAGAAAAGAGAACGATTAGGGCCCTCAACGAAAGCCATTGATCTAAACGAGGGCTACTCTTCCGTGATGAGAGACCAGCCTCATCAAACCTCGCAACCTGGAGGACCGGAAGCTGTAGTTCATTCATTCTCTACCTAATGGCCTACCAGGTACCGGTGACCCTGTCGGTGCGATCTCCGCATCACAAAGGAAGTCATTGGGATGTGTGAATATATACAAACACAACACAGATTACTCAAGTAGCAGGACCACGATAAATACGCTGAATAAAACGACAGAACAAATCTTAAAAAGCAAGTGAATTGAAAGCACACAGTAGCCCGGCATAAACAACACACTGACACCATCGGTTACGAGAGAAACATTTTTGCTTGACTGCTTACCTTTGGCCTATCTGACACTGTTGAGTACTGAAGGTCCGAAGACTTAGTCAGTATAACCCGCCGGGTCAAAACAGCTCATAAACCTGATCACCACGACAAGGTAGTAGACACACACTGGCACAAACTTCAAACCAGCAATATAAAAAAAATCTTACCCGATCCAGACTTACATGCTTCCAGTGGACAGACGTTCGCCGTCAGTCGTGTTACAACACAAAACACAATTAACCAAATCGCTGTAGCCTGCCCCGTCGCTTACAATCACAATCTGACAGGGTCCGAATACGAACATCCTGGGCTCCGACACTTTTCAACACGCACTGATACAATGCATAACACACACACACACATAAGAATGTGGCTAGATGACACTGTGGCATGGACTACCATCCATTGCAACTGAGACGGGAAATGTTATGTAGGAAAAATGACATAAAAATAAAAAAGAACTAGGACCGTAAAATCATAATCATATGAGATTTATAACGCACGTTACATAGTTGACCTAACAATGACACAATAGAATTGAAAGACACTCGAGCGGAACTCACCTAGTGCCAGTTGGGTCATTTATCCAGGAACGTAGCAACTCAAGCACAGTGTAAAAGATGGATTTCCACATGCCTTGTTCTACATGAGCTGTGTTACAGAAATCCAGGTCTGCCAGAATAACACTTTCGAATAGATTAAACAGTCTCTCTCTTAGTCGTTGCACTGCCGACCACCATTTGAAGATTAATAATTGCGTTTCCGTCCATTGTTTGCCAGTGGTAGGGTGAGGGGGAGGTGGACATAGGCAAGGCATGGCTCGAGCGCACAGACCTGGTGGGATGAGCAACGCGTTTAGGGCGCCATCTAACTGAACAATCTGTTGCATTACTGTTGATATTTTCTCGCTAAAAGGTACGAATGGAAATTTACAAAGTTAAGAATTGACTAACATCAGATACAACCATGAAGTGACGAACGATACTCGAATGAGTGTGGACACAAAACATCACATATTTTCAGTTTTGAATCACGTGGCGATACTGTACATCGAGCCAATGCAAATCCCGTTAGTACACAAAACACAACAGCACATTAAGCTCAGAAGGCATGCCAAGTGTACGACACTTGAAAAGCAAATATGCAAAAACGCCGTTGAATGTTGCACACTACTCTATATGACGGTCTTCACAATCAGCAGCGTATATGACCGCGCTGTCCCTGATTGATCGGACAATTTTCAACCTTGCGCAACGGAACGACTAAAACTCTTATTGCCTACAACTATAGTTTCACAAGTCACTGCAGATGCATCGAACAAATCAACATGAAATACAACCACCTGCCAACAAGAGGAACGTGTAATTCAAAAATAACAAATTGTGCGTTCTTAGTGTCGAGATTGTCTGACGCCATGTTTGAGCCCAAACAGATAGACACTGACGGAATGTGGCGTTGCTCACGTGATCAGCCCAATGTATCAGGAATAATGGAGGAGGTGGCGGTGACAAAACACTCAGGATTCGTGTGAACATTTTGGGTGGGTAGCTCAGTTCTAACAGCAAGTTGGACAACACTTGGACTACCTAAACTTTACTCCTCATTGACAAGGTCTGACAAACCGCGGTATCCTGGTCCCCCAGGTTGAAGGTTGGAAGAAAGCTGGCGTCTTTTTCCGAAAAACGTACCGGCTTTGGCATCATAACACCCACCCACTGTCTGCCCGTAAACGTCTTTGAGCCAAAGGCTTAGGTTGAGAACCGTGATCGTACTCCTGTCTAGGTACTAGCGTCCTGGCTGTATCTCAGCTAACACACAACCAAGAATAATCATAACACAAGTGATTCCATACTGTATCGGCCGTCTCGCAGTATGAATGCAGTCGCCCTATCTGTTGTATACAGCAGGATGGATTGACGAAAATATGCTAATACTGACCTCTCCCCTACTTTCCTATCAAATTCAGCTCTCAGGACTCTCCCGACCTCCATTTCTGATAATTACTTTACAGGTCCCACAATAGATAGAGCTGATCATAGTTACACTGTGCAGGTAAGTTCTATCTCTTGCCATTCAACTTCAGGTCTCCCTCGTCCCTTGCTTAGACTTAGAATGCGAACTAATATAGGTGCCTTCAACATTCACACGCCAAAACAGACAAGTCACTACCGCACAAACGTTAGACACGTTAAATGTCGATGTCTGTTGTGTTTCAGAGACTAGACTCTAGGACAGCAGTTAACGTATTGAACAAACAGCACCCGCATTGACTATCCGATATTAGTTATACACTTCGGTCATAGCTACCAGTCAGGCTGAAGTAGGTATAGTCCGTAGCACGACGGCTGCAGCTACATTCGTAGATTTGATTCCCATTATCAGCAGACTTTGTGCCGTCCGCTTGGCGGGTTCTGCTAGGGCCAGTACTAGATGCAAAACTTTAGAAATATTCTCATTTTGTCTGTTTATGGTCCAACTAACTGTAGTGACATCGGTGTCATGGACGTCTTTTACGCGGATCTGGCTACTGTCCTCTCCCAGTGAACGGTCGCTTGGGGGCTATCAGCCCCAATACATCGGTTAAAGTTTGTCAAAATAAATCAGAAAAGTGTTGTATATACATTATACGGGCGTACACTTCAACAGATAGTTGTTTGTATGCTACAAGCGGTGCGTTCTACGACGCCCTAGTTGATCTTCTGAAGCAGACTACACATTCTGACACTATCGTACTAGCCGGCGATTGTAACGTTCAATTCGGTCGTCTTTCTTTCGAGGAAAAGCTGCTAAAAGACACGTTTGGCGTCCAGACACAATGCACTGGCAATGATAAAAGACTGTTGGACCTGTGTGTGTTGTATGGTCTGTACATTTTGAGCAATGCATTTCAACACAAGAATTTTACATAGAAACCTCCCTGTGGTTCTGTCATGGACATGACTAGATCACATGGTAGTCAGTTACAGGTGGCACCAGGCTGGTAAAGACGGTCTTGCATTTTTGGGCAACTACTTGGACTGGGTTAATGTTATTGTGCGTGACCGTTTTGTTTTGTCATTTACTCAGAGGTCATACACTTGCAAGTGTGGAATGATCAACTGACATTCGAGCAAGGAATGTAAACGAGGCTGACTAAGGAGCATTGGTGAACAAATTGTCCAGTCCGAACCGAATGAACACGGGGGACAAATTGTAACCGCTATGAAGGCTTGTCGCGAAGAAGTATGTTCCGAAGAAGCTGTGCAGTTGCGAAAGAACTAGATTTTTGTCGAATCGATAAACTTTATGAAGAAGCGTCGCTCTATTCCGCCTGGTTCTGAATACGACGACAACCATCGAGAACTTAAGCGCAAGCTGACCAAAAGCATGCGCAAAAACCATGAGTAACAACTAATCAAATAGCTGAAAAAAAATAGAATGCGCTTTTTTGTCTGGAAATAGCAAAAAACATTTTTCCCAACCAGTTTGTACTGGCCGTCGAGTCAGTGCTAATGAGACCATGCGTAAAACACATGGTTCCTTTGTCACTGACAAATCGCGTTAACTTGACAGGTGAGATGAACAGTTTGATGAAGCTTACCTGGCTTTACGCAGACGATGGGACACGATAGGTCAGTTACTGCGTTCTAGATGGTCCCCCGTCGGAAGCAAAAGTGGCTATGGAGCCTAGGTTATTGAAGCGTAACAAGGCTCGTGGACCAGAACTCTCTCCTTCTGTTTTCATTGGTCACTGATATCAGAACTGACGAAACTCTTTTAGATGATTTGGAGAACTGAAGAGGTACCTGGTAATTGGTCCTTATCGACAGCAATTCACGTTTTCAAAAAGGGTGTCCGTGTAACAACCACAGAGGTATCACTCTAGTGTCCGTCGCGTCCAATTTACTCACTGGCCTTATACTATGTCGGTTCACTAAGCCCAGAGAAAGTCCGATACGTGAATAACAGCAGGATTCTGGTCCGATCGTAGGTGCGTTGGTCACAGTTTAACCTTGAAACAGATCTTGCAGCATCCACACTCTTACGGAAAGCTGACGGTCGGGGCAAAAGAAATTATCAACCCTGTCGAAAGTTATGGAAGAGTCAAAATGAGTATAATCTGTGGCCAGTCCTGTTTCGGCAATCCTCGTCTAAAAGCAAGATCAACCAGCGGATTCATGACGCATGAGTATCCTATACGGAAGCCAGCTTGCTTCTTGGTGATGAGTTGCAGGCCTTCAGTCTTTGCCCGGAGTCATCCAGTACGCTCTCCACTAATTTACAGACCACTGAAAACAGCGCTATTGGCCGATAGTTTGCTGGGTCATCTCACTATACACCTGTGAAGATAGGTGTGACTGTGGACTGCTTCCAGGATTTTGGTGGACAGCCAGTTAACAAAGAACGATTAAAAAGTACTGTGAACAATTCTGACCATTCAGTGAGGGAGCTTTTTAGGACGGCAAGAGATGTCAAGTCTGGGACCGGTGATTTGTGAGTAAGTAAATCCCCCCATTTAATTCTGACTTGTGATACTGACTTTAGAAGTAATTCAATTGAGCTACCTCCTATGTGCTGAACAGTCGTGCGTAATTTGCGATTGTGAACACTTACGTACTGATTATCCAGAATGTTGGTTGCCTCTGCATCTATATTGGTAAATTTACTAGAGGTATGTAGTTATGACATGTCAGTCTTAGTCTTTGTGTGTGCTCCGACTCCACTGTAGAAAGACCGCACGGGTGACAAAATCGATCCTCTCTGATAGAAGTCGTGGTACGACTGTGCCCAATGACAGACTCAACGAAAGCAAGTTCAGTTTGTTCGAGATGGTGCTTGTTCCAGGCCGAACGTTTCAACACAGTATAACCAGTGTCTGGAACCAATGATATAGGGTGGTGAAAACTAATAGTGGACAATGAACTAAACAGAAACGGAATGCACCATAAGTCAATCAGTACGTCAATATCAAAGAACGCCTGGTTTTCTCGGTCTCGCGCAAAATAACCCTACGTCCGCAAGTTGTCTTAATCCTTTATTCTCACTATATTGAAAATGATGGGATACCCAGCTGTAAACAATTGCCACACGGGCAATCGTATGGACGTCGACTCAAATTCCCGTCGGGGATTTCCGTATATACGTTTCGTGCATACAGCTACTTGTCCTGAATCCTTTCAGCGAGACGGATTTGGGCTTTGCTGACATATTTAGGGTCTTCGATCAAGTTCAGCAGAAAACTACTAGACCGGTTACTCATGTGTGTAGATGAATGCCGGTGTGCCACAGGGCTCCACTCCTTCGCCCAAGTTGTACATATTAACAATCAATAACCGCAACTCACATTCTTCTGCTTCCGTAGAGCTTACAGAAAGGATGCGGCTCTGTCGTTATTTAATCCAACTAGCCGACATTCTGCAATCAGCTTACACCAACTGATGCAAAGACCAACATCAACACGAACAACGAGTGGGACGGGGTTTAAAAAGCTGTAACTTCCAATTGCCTTAAATTGGGTTACAGGCATCTTTCTCTCTACACCCCCCTATATCTTCTGCTCTAAGTTGTTCCCTACTCTGAAAAAACTGCTGAAGAAATCCCACTAAACGTTTGGCTACAAGTGCTTGCCAAAAACAAGTTGCCTTTAGAGTCAGCAAAACCTACGTCCCCTTTAAACTTGTGAATTATGAATGTCAAATTCGGATTGTTTTAAAGTATCTTTTACAAATTTGGGATGAGGGTCAAGATTATTTGCTCCACTGAATGTTGCTTGAGTCAGGGTTGTGTGGTTCGTCAAAGATTCACCCACAGCGTTTAATTCTCAGGCTCAATCACGTCACAGAAATGCCGCCTACCGTTCTCTCGTTTACCGCTACTGTCATTGTCATGGCAAGGATTTTTATGGAATGGGCCGATGTAATTTCTTTTCCAACTCATTTAAATCGTTCAATGTGTCAATACGTACTGTCATCCATATCAAATGGCATTCAGTCATTGACGTTCGGAGTGTTACTCCTCGCTCCTTCTCCTAGAACAATCGAACTGTGAACTTCTTCTATCTTGTTTTCCCCATTCTACACTCTACAAAAATTTAAACAAAGAGTTAACTAACAGCTGTTTACTACCCGCAAAAGTAATATACATTTTTCGTTTTATGCAGAGAGTTCGAAGACCAGGGATTCGAATCCTCCGCTGCAATCTCATAAGCTGGTAAAAAGTGCAGCTGTATCTACTACTGACAACAGAACCGAACAAATAATCGTGCGGGGTTAGTAAACGCTGCGACACATGAGGTTAATTTGGCGAAGTTAACGATATTGAAGTAAGAGAAGTTACTCAAAAAAACAACACGAAGTGTCTCTAGATCGATGCTATTATTTCGATCCAATTATGACTCATTAGGCTGAAATTGAGGATTTCGTTCGGTGTTTTAGTTGAGTAGTTCAAGTGAACGGATAAGAAGTGTTAATCAAAGAGTGAAGCGTCATTGAAGCTGACGTCGCGCTAAAAAATTCACAAGGGCGTAAAATCAGTATAAAAAAGACGCATAAGAACACGTACTTTGGCGCTGGGATATTAGGTACAACGACGTCAGGAGCGTTCTGTTTTTGATCCACTGCAAGGGGTGCATCTACACATGGAAATGTGAACCCACCCAGTTTCAAACGTTCCTGATCCACATGACCCAAACTTTGGAGAAAGTATTCGTAAGCAACTTTTGCTGCGTCTGTCCACTGAATAGCGGGCATTTTGTTCACCTTTGCTTGCGCTACGGAGTCCGACTGCCAAGTCTGTGAGCACTCTTTGTTGGTCAACTTTAAAACCCCCGGCTGATTTGACGATAGAGTTATGGGTGTTTCACATTCAGACTGTCTGCTTCCTTGAGGAAAACTAGGTCGTACCACGACAACTGGTTTAATGGGAGCTAGTGAGAAAAGCGATATGGAGAAGATGATATAAAGATGTTATTCAGCGCCAATCGAAGGACGCAGAACCACAGAGATAAAACAGGGCTAAAAAAATCAAAAATGAAGATATGGTGCAACTAGGCATTTTTGAAACAATGCGCCCACAAGTAAACAGTAGCAGTGATTAAACATTCAAACTACTAAGCCATTCAGTTTGCTATCATAAAACGTGCCTGACATCATATGCGTTGGATGCTTTCGGACATCTCGAAGCTAGGTAGAAGCATTTAATGTCGCCAGACTGGACACAGGGACATAACCGTAATAACATACACTGACAGCTGATGCCCCTGTTCACATGAACTCGGACGAAATCCCACCTTTCAGTTTTTGAAGTGACTTCCAGGAAAAAAGCCCTAAGCACAGCGAGCTGTTAGATAATCCGATAGTTAGGAAGTGTTCTTGACATATGCAATAGTAGTTTTTTGTCCACATGCGAGTCATTAGGTCACACATGAGCGGTACCCTGCCGAGTCATGCAGACCTTCATGCTGCGATATATATATATATATATATATATATATATATATATACATATATATATATATATACATATAATGTTAATGACACCTAACTCTAGATTTGACATATATGTGTCATGCTTAGATTCAGATGTTACAATGATAAAATACGGTAAAGAAAAAGACTGAAAAGCGGTTCGAAAGAGCACAAAACTTCATGACTTCGCATACAATTCCATTCCTACACGTCTAACAACAGATAAATATCGTCCAAAGGGTTCCAACCAAAAGGTCAGTAACATGAAAACGTTCAGTTTTGGAAGCCACTTTACACAAAAAACAAGAGGCTATTTCTCTCGGTCACATCGAAATCTTGCGAACAGTGCAAGGCGTAGCAAACAATGAAATGGCGTTCGTAAAACGTCAGAAACGTTGAAACTAATATGACGAGGTGGTAGGCTTGGCAACAACACACACAGCAGTATAACAGTGGTTAGCACTAATATACAACGATAAGAACAATCCATAGTGTGAAGATGAAACAAAAGTGGAGCGTGATTCCTTGAAATCACCGTTCCGAAACTCAAACAATCAACACCAACCTGCTTAACTTTAACAGGTAAATAACGGTGAGAATAAGGTGTCCGCAAATGGGCTTCTGGCAACTTTCACTACATTACTTAAAAGTGTATTAGATTCACTTTTGGGGGGATCCAAACGTTGTTTGCAGAGTGCACCCACCACATGTACAATGGTATGATCGTACCAATTGTTGAAAAGAAGTAGAATGACACCGGTACAAATAAGCCCACTCTTGCGGCTGCATACAAAAGTGCGCCCGGAAGCCCTGTACACTTTGAGCTTCAGTCACAAGCTGATAATACACTGATGCCACGGATGGCAGAAAAAAATCTCCATATGAGCTGAATATTTAGCAACAAGGGATAACGATGGTTAATTAACGACTCCAACTGCCAGTCAGAAGATGGCGGGATCGAGCCCCGGCTGCTGCAACCGCACTTGTCAAGGTTTGGGAAACCTGACTGCTTCTGACAGGTAGTCATGGATGGCGAACACGGATATGTTCCTGATAAATATGGAATGGTACCCCGTACCTCCAGGAGACACACGGTTGAAACTACAAACATGCGTTGTTGGTCAGTCGAAGATATGAACATCTTCTGTGGCTACACGGATTCAGATGACACTGCCATACTCTAAGTCGGTTATCGAGATTAATCTGACAATTCACCCGGGCATCTTTTAGGATGCGACCAAGCATATGATAAAACAAAAAGTGGAATCTAATAACTTCGTCATTTTCTACTTCTGAAACTAATGGATTATGATCATTTACTGTACCACACTCATCCAAAACCTAAAGGGGAAGTACGCTGTGGATGCTAACATAACTCCTAGGCACAATTTACTGCTCCAGATAACTCCGAAGTTTTGTTTCGTCAGCCGAGCCGAAGAGTACTCTAATATCCAAGCACATATTTGTAATTCTTAGGTGCGGATCTGTTTCACCATCTCAAGGGAAGTAAATATGAACAATCGGGTGACGGCCACGGCAGAATGCCTTCACTCAAGGGGTTGCTTGTCAGCACAAAACCTGTCCATGTGGCACACAAGGTTATGTGAGATGGATGTTGCGGTGAGTACACCGCATAAGCAAAGATAAGGTTCACTGGCATGTTTTCAGAATGGGAAGGTCTAGCTTTGGAAGTTAGAACACATCCTATAGATACCAACTCATCGCTTAACAGCAATGATACCGGGAGTGACATCCGGGTGGACAGTATATGACGCGAGCTTGGGGGACGAACGCTTTATTGACAAGGCCTCATGAATAAGGATGATAGCTACCTATGGTAGTAAACACTGTCGTGAATGACATAATTGAAATCGGTGAAGTCCCTATTAGGAAAATTCCAGTTCCTTGCAGGTTCACATCTATTTTTGTTGTGACCCTTCTTTTTTCTACTTTCTGTAGTGCCTATGCTCACCAAACTGAAGTAGATTACGTAAACATACGGATTATTACAGTGGTCGAATATTTATGAACAATCGAAAATTGTGATCAGCATCAAATGAACTCCGTTCAATGCAATCATATTTTTCACATTACAATGGAATTTTCAACTAGTTACTCTTGAAAAGCACAAGACTCAAGTTCCTGTTGCGTTAGAGTTCAACGGTGAGGTGCGTTTGTCCATAATTGACATCTGAACTGAGGTACACGTTCGTAGGAGACAGGTGGCGACCCGCGAGCCAGTGATCTAACAATGCACAACCAACTTGACATCATCATTATCATCATCATTATTATCATTATAACAGCCATGAGCCTGACCAAAAGGTACTGTGGCTCGGGCCGCCGCTCAGCTCAACAGTGACGTGGAATATCCTAGAAGAAAACGTTACTAAAAAGAAGACTAAGCGGAAGAACTAGAAATGGTATGGATACAGGTACGCCATTGACTGCGACACATCGCCATCTCGGATAGCGTCTCTAAACGTTCGACAATCAACACTTATAGGTAACGCACAGACCACTCGATGGTTTCAAGGGGAGCCAGTCACCTTCCTGTTAACCTGAAACGACTACCTGAGAAACGGGACTAGTGATGATCACGACGCTTCGCTGGTTATGGGAACATAGTAATTTTGGACTGCCGATACCAATAGTGGATCAAGTTGGACGGTACCCTGAACCCTAAAATCAAAGGTCTTTTTATTCAGTCCTATGGCCAGGATTCGGCAATAACACAACTATCGCGTTACCATACCAGAGGTTCGCTAGTAAAAAAACTAGTTCAGTTGATTTGTCAACCATAGTCACATCAATCTTTGGAGAGTCGTCGACCAAGCAGGTACTTAGCGCGAGAAAAGTTCGATCTTGATGGCACTGAAGGTGGTGGCTTCCTGACTAGACGCAACTTAGTGACAACGACACGATTACAACGGTAGGGCTGTGGGTTTTAGTTTTGGTTATTGGAATTACCCCTAAGGTTTGACAGTCCACTTGTGGCCTTACATGCCAGAAGATACTCAGTATCCTGCGACGTAAAGGCTGAGAACATATCCGCCTCAAGCAGACAAGTATTTGTAGCTGCCTGAGCAAAATGTCGCATTTAAGAGAGTAACCAAGTGGAACGGAGGCAAATCGGAGTTTAAACCAGGGGACTGGACACCCATCATTTTTGGGCGTTTTCAAGCATTAACTCTAAATAATGATGATCCAGGCAAACAGGAACAATAAGGTGCAAGCCCCGTTAAGGTTCTAAGGTAAGTCCTCCAGTAACCTGCTATAATTCGCAAGTGACGCCAGGCGTCCAGCGCTAACGGTTGCAGATAACTTGCATTGGAAGCATGTAGTGGGTATGGTCTGCCAAATGTTTTGTGCTATTCGAGGTGAGTAACGGAAGTGCTTCACGTTACTGTATTGTAAGCAATGATCGTAACTTTTACAAATAACCCATTTGGATTATAAGTCAGCTGCCATCCAACTTTTACCAGAATAACTTCCTGCCGTTTGTCGGGGATGAGGACAGAAAAGTTTAGTAAATAAGGGAGAAATTGTGCTACAGATTCCATGGCCAAGTTGTTGTTACATACATGGGGCAGAATACATAAAAACGGTGTATCTGAAAATTTCACTAAACTGCAGTCCTAAGTAAAATAACGCAGAGCATACCTGGAAACATTCGTTTAGTATAGCGAGAACATCCAGTTTTAGGTTCATCAGCACTGTTATAAATATCGACATTTTTAGGAAGGTGGATAATTCCACCGTGTTTCTCTGCCGACGGTTCGTCTCTACATGGAATTAAACATGTGGAGGGACCAACATCCACCGATGTTGTGACGGGCAACTTTAACTCAGCTGCAGGCAATTTATTTTCCTGTAGGTCATCACCCATCTTTATACCGTCACCAGCTGCACTTTTCCCAGAGCTCAGATCGGAATATTTGTGGGATCTGGATTTAGTAAACGCACATGACGTTGAGAATCCACTGCGAACTTTATGGGCGCGGCTGACTCTTCTTCCATGAACATTCCCATTCGACGGGACGTTACGGACGTTTTCGCTGTCTTGTCCAATATGAATCTTTTGATCAGGAGCCGCTTGCTCATTAGGATCACCAACAGGGGCATTATATTTGGGATGGCGGTAAAACTGTCGGTCAGGTTTTCGGGTTCTTGTGAGTTCATGCGTACTCATAATTAAAAGAACTCAGCGTAGTCTATCGGCAAGACGAAAGGAGAGCCCGTACTGCTACGCTTCTATTGGTTAGCTTTAGTTCGGGGCGGAATACGCGGCAGTGATTGGTCAAGGAATTTGTAGAGGTTTTATTTTTTCAGCGATTTTCAGCGATTTGTTCACGGGATCGAGGTTGG
>LUCH01002356.1:59445-79957 GCA_013368495.1 Paragonimus heterotremus
ACCTAGTAGTGAGGGGGAGTGTGTTGACGGTTTCAGAGTTTCCTGAATCCTGTTGGTGAGTTGCGTGTGTTGTTTACAAACGACGCTTCATTGCTGTACAGCGACCTTTTATATCACCTTAGCATGTTGTTCAAATTGATAAAGGTGTCCTTGTAGTACAGTTCAAATTTTGTGCACATTGGTCTACTTTTCTCTCCATTGAGCAGTTGTTTGACGAAACTACACAGATATGTACAGATTTCCTTATTTTTGTTTGCAAACGATGTTTCATTTCTGTACAACAACCTTTTGATGAAAATGACCTTGCAATACAGTACAAATTTTGTGCACATCGGTCTGCTCTCCTCTCCGCTGCACAGTCGTTTGACGATACTACACGGCTCTACCATCTTATTTTTTAGCTCCGTTGTATTACGAGCATTGTCGCATCCTGGATCGCGCCTCAGCAGTCCACGGCAACTCTGTGATACTACCCACTTCCGGATAATGGCAATCCGGAATATTGTGGTGGTCGTCCCGAACACTTCTGAACACTTTCCCGTGAGTCAAGTCCTTTTGATTACCATAACTTGCTGGAACCTTACAGCTGTTTTTGTATCATTCGTTCACTTCGTTATCACCGATAACCTAGTGAGTTACACTTGCATTTACCTAGAGTATTCAGTAACTCACCCTGACAACAGCAGATCCATTATTCAACTTTTTGGTTCCGATGTACTACGAACATCGTTGCACTCCTGACTGTGATTCAGCAGTCAACCGCAACTCCGCGATACTCCCCATGTAGAGTTTTCACTGTTATATACTTTATTTTGCCCCACGTGAAAGTGGCGTATGTGGACAATGACTTTCTACAATCACCAAACACATTGTTACGTCAGCTTACATCAAATCCTCCTCTCCCTACCACTCAGGCAATTCCCACAGTCCCAGTGAGCACATCTCCTAACATCCGGTTACAACTTACGGATACCACCATATCACCGCCACAATTAACCACTCGCACAGGCAGAGATATTTGTTTGCCTACTTCTATCCGTTAAATCGCTCCTAAGTTGTTAACTTCGCTTTCTATCCGAGCATCAATGCCTGCTTTAAATGCTCTGGGAGGGGAACATTGTAGAGTTTTCATTATTTTATACTTTATTCTGATAACATTGCGCAACTGCCGCATCAAACCATATTGTACATTTTTGTTTGACTCGAGTAGAAACAACACAACACGTTTTCGAATAAACTCTGTTACACGTGCCTGCTGGCTCATTCTACGTGGCCGGTGGTTGTTATCCAGTTTAAAACATCCCATTTGTTGGAGTGACTTTCAGCTCGGTTACTCCGCATCCTTAGCTACGCTTGGAACAGTCTGAATACTTTCCAACGTCATTGGAAGCCTCACGAACATTGTCACTCTTTGATGAGTCCAGTCCTTGACTTCACTCGTTATTTTTATATCAAGAATTATTGTAGTCCATTCATCTATTCCACCACACCCACTTCCGGATACCGGTAATTTGGAAGATTGTGATGGTCATCTTAAACACTTGTGAACCCTTCCTGTGAGTCAAATCCTTTGACTACCGTAACCTACTGGATTCTTGTAACTATTTTGTTTCATTCATTGACTTTCTTATCACCGATAGCTTAGTGGGGTACACTCGCATTTACCTACTCTATTCGGTAGCTTGTTTTGACCACTACAGATCAGCAATAAAAGTTCTCCTAGTTAATTTGACGGACTGTTGGTTTATTTCTTGGTTCCGCTAAAACTGAGTGAGCCATTATCCGCAGGAGCGAGCAGGGGTCCGCACGGATGGCTTTGTGGTCCTCAGCATCACGAACGTCAGTATTAAGCCACCTCTCTTTTCACGGTGCTCCTGGGAGAGGAGGCTTACTTCGTGAAACCGATTCTTCTCGGGGCGGGTCGACTGGAAAGTTTATAGGAATGTGACAGCCGCGATCACTTGGGGATGTTCAACTCGAAATTAACCAAATTCCAGACTACTCATCACCTATCTAAGGTTTTGCTTAACATGTTTAATGAGAACAGATATTTCAACCTGTCTAGGAAGTCCTAGTCTCTGGGTTACCGATTGGATTCAACAGACAGTGTTTCCTTTCTAGACGATCGTGCAGCCTGATCGTCACTCAAAGAAAAAAGTGGATGGGGGTTCACATATAATAAATCGGTTACGCGTAGTGTGAGGTCAGTGGCGCAGTGGTCAACAAAATGACAGAATCATCAAACACGATCGTTTCTTCACAACTCCGTGCTGTTAGACAGAAGACAATCCGTGTTTGCTGGCGTGGTCAGCAACCATTTCCGCAAGCATCTTTTCCATTAGTCTGAATAGGAATGACGTGAGAGCAACAGCTCAGAAGTTGATGGACACTTCTTTTTCCTCTCTAATAAATCGGAGTAACTGCGGCTAGCTTTCAATCATGCGGCCATTCAACTCTGCCCAAGGACGCGCTAAGCAAACAGACTTAAGGACCCGCAGGGCTGATGATTTAAGTGATGACTTCAGTGACCTCAATAATGCCATATATATGTCATCTGGTCGCGCCGACTTAAGGACATCAAACTTGGCGATATCTTCTTTCACTACCCTCCCGCTAAATATCATATCTATCATTAGAGCAGGTCTACGTTAGCAGGTTGTTTCATGGTGATCCAACTTACAGTTGATTGTACTTCTTTAGGGAAACTGGGGAAGGTTTCGAAGTGCTTTTCTTTAGGTTGGAACATTTCCCAGGCGACTCGCTTATTAGTCTGAGCTTTAATTGCCCGTCTTCTACGTCATGAAGGTGCACGTCGCATCGATGCACACAGATCAGCCCGCTCCAGCAGATTACTTTTGTTTAGATTACAGGCGTAATCCGTATAAGCCACCTTCACCTCAGACCCGCACTCCCTCTCACATCACTTGAACTCATTCGGCGGTACAATCTACGTCATTTGTTCAGAGGCCTAGACACCCCCTGCCAGCGACGGTCGCAAAATCGCATAATCAGCTTTACCATCCCACTTCTGAAATGGTCATATCATTAGGGCAACTGGCGATAACCAACCCTAACACGCCTGGTTTCTTTCCAGTTCTCAGCCTCGCATAACGGCTTACGTGCTCAGGTAACGTCTTTGCTTGAGAACACGTCGGCAACTTATCCTGGAATGGTACCTTAGGTGCAAATTCTACCATCCTGTCGGATTCCGGGGCTAACAATCATCAACTCCCCTCATTGTCGTCATTGGGCTGCGGTGTAGGCTTGCAGTCGACAAAGACAACCTCAGTACTCTTACAGAGAAGATTACTCTTCATCTGTTTGTCCTTAGCCTAGCTTTTGTTCAGAATGGTTTGTCACCATCAATGACCCCCACTTTTCTAACCTTTCATCTTTCCCAATAAGCCGATTACCCCAGTAGTCCGGAGGGCAAAAGCTGGATGCTTCTACCTCTGGTTTGAACCACGTCTCGGTTACTGCCATGAAGTCCAAACTGTCACTTTCTGCTGGAAGCTCCCCCCCTTTTAATTTGTGTACCAGACTTGCTGGTATAGACCACCCGCAGATTCCTCTATACCCCGTATTGGGGATCCTTGCTCTGTTCATGAGATGAGAGGCGCTTGCGCTCTGACACAGAGTCTGAGTGCTCAGTTCGTTTTTGAAAAGTCTGACTTTCCATCTTCAGGCTTACCCCAACTCGGCGAGACCCTCGTGAATGTTGCGCTTAAAGGTGTGTCCATTTCACTCTCTGTGATACCATGTTTCGTCACTGTACTATGGGAACGGGACATTGCCGACCCGTTAGGTGCTCTATCTACGTCCAGCGATCCGCACGCTTTCAGCTGGCTTGATGATAGTCTGTCAGCGCGCAAACATAACGGATATATATCGCTGGGGAGTTCATACATCGCCGAACTGACAATCCTTCGTTGTGTTTCTCTCCACTCCGGAAAGTTGTCCGTTTTCACCTTAAGTTTACCCTTTGCGACATTACGGGATGTTTCTGGCGGAAACCGAAATTCGTCCATGTGATGCGAGCTTGCAGACTCCACAACCCCTAGCATGGAATCTTGGTAATGCTGTTGTCACCTTCATAAGTTCGGCTATTTGCTGGGGAATATTAATTGACCTGAACGTGCTGACTACGTGATCCCTGATTGTACGTTACCCCTTTGACCTTTTCTGCTAAACGGTTTCTCTATGCTTCTGACCGATGTGTTGCGGTTACTTCGAGTAGTTAAGTCACTTGCTCTGAAACATTCAGATCACCCATGTATGCGAGGTTTTGTTAGTTTGCAGCGCCTCCAAAGCCGTAGATTGCTGCTCCATTCGTTGATGACATTACTTGAGTCTCTTTTTAACCCCTTTGATATATTCCATTTGAACCACTTTCCTGTTGATTTTTTCCCGTTGGCATTTTCCTTTTGCATGAACACCCAACGGATTGATAATCATTTAGTCTAATTCCGTTGGTTGCATCAACATCGACACTTGGCGTTATACTGTCCACAAAAAGTCCTAACTAATCGCGTCAGGACTATAGTTATGAATTCGAGTAACTTGTCTTTTGCCTGGGGCTGGAATTGAGCAGAACCATCGGTTAACCTCCAGTACCCCTAAGTTTCACAATGACATCTACACAAGCGTCATTCTTAAACGCGGGGTGCCGTGTACCGCGTAACAGTCTTCCTTCCCAGTTTGCTCCACTTTTGGTGCTATCACCTGTTGCGTGCATCGTAGCAGAATTCCCCCCATATCTATTGCAAACAACTGTCTGCAGCACACGGCAATTTGGCTGCTTCAGCATCTGTAGCAGTCACTTTCCTCATCTTTTTAATATCACACAAAATTCAACTTCCTTTAGTTTTAACAACAACGTATACTTCCTAACGCAACTGTGAGAAACATGCCTAAAATGCTGATGATTCCAAATGGCACAAGTTTGTGCAGACCGAATAACTGTCGAAGATATTGCCCCGATGGAAGTACTACGCAGCACTGAAATCGGACCAACTCCCTCAGTCATGCTCGACGTGCCAGACAAACACTTAACAAGATAATCTCATTTGAACCATTATCGTCACACGATATTACAAAAATCTTTGGCGTTCATACTTCGGAGTATTCTTACGCGTTCAGATATATTTACCCGGATGCGCTGACAGCAATCTTTCGAATTCAATTCTTTGAGTGCTGAATTTTTTCCAGGAATTTGCAAAATCTCTCTTATATGGCAGTTTCAAACCGTATACGAACTTCGTACTTCCTCCTCGTGGTGAGATTAGACTGTCGAGCCGTCTCCCTTGTTGGCCGCTACGAACACACGTCGTTGAAACCGAAGTAAGTGTTGGATATAGCCAGGCAGTGCCTAGTCAACTGGACTTGCGCCCAGGAGTCCAACTACGGGTCAACCAATAATGTCCCCCTGTACCAGCCACGTGATAGAATTTGAAATAAAATAGTGCGGCAGGGACGATGTATGAGGATGGATGGAGTAAAGTTTATTGCAGGGGTCATTGATGGAAGCGAATCAAGTGACGGACGCTAAGCCATTAGTACATATGGCAAATCAAGAGGCAAGCAATATTAGACACATGGTGACAGGTCAGCGGCCAATGGTCGGTGGTTAACTGGTGGATGGAAACAATCAGTTTTAATCCCACACCTTAATATTCCTGAGAACTTTGTGATGTTGCACACGTTGAGGAGAGGAGGTGGCTGATTAGATAAAGGAGTTCGATCCAATCGTCGGCCTGAGAATACTGCTGGTGAAATCCCCCATTCTTCACCATATGGACACTCGTCTGGAGGAACTTAGATGGAGACTGCCAGTTGTCTCTCGCATTTCCTCTGAACAAGGGCCTAGGAGTTGGTCCTCTTGAAGCAAATGGATTTTTATGTGAGTGGAAAATTCTGAGACACGTCCAGATATGACAGAAATGAGGTCGGGAGTAAATTTCAACCCGAGCACTATTCTTACGCTTGAAATTTCCAACTGGTCTAGCAAGAGCTACATTCCATGGGCTGGCATTCCAATGACTGGTGGCGCTCCAAGATAGATGGTGTTCAACCGTCATGTGGTCAGGTCAAGTTTTGTTTAAGTTTAAGGTGTATCTACTGAGAGTGTGCAGTCGTGTCAGTACAACCAGATCGGAGTGATTGGGACCAATGCGACGGGCTAGTATGCGGTAGGTGAGGATCAGGTGATCTCGAAGTGGTGAACAAAACAGTGAGTACATGCCCAGTCTGTCAAATCTTTGTTTATATGGTAGTCGTTTAAACCGTGAATCAGGTGGGTGCCTGCGAGCATCACTTGCTTCAATGGTATGTCATTAAGCATCCGTCATACTGGGTTCATCTTAACCTAGTATTCGAGGTGTGGCCTAAATAGCACTGTAAACAGCTCGCAGATCATAGCCCCGACAGCATGTCGAAAGCCCGACAAAACACCCACAGCACAAGTATGGCCTGGCCCCATCGGCTTCTGGTCTTGAGTTTGTTGGAGAATGGAACCAAGGTCCACCCGCCGACCCACGACAGGTATATCAGTTTCCCTGTGTGCCTACGTGAGTTGGGCACTAACAGCAGACCCACTGTGTAATATTGTACACTTTTCACAGTTAATTAATAGAAAAAACTGCGTTTTTCTTTTCAAAAGGGTTTCGGGGCCATCTGCAATGCCCCCAATCTTCCTGAAAAATCCACACTACCACATCATGAGGGTATCCAAAACATCGATAAAGACACCCTCTTTACATCGGGAGGCTCATCGCCTCGAAGTTAGAAGCAAAGAGGCACCAAACCAAATTCTGCACCAGAAAAAGCCCGTGTATAACAACGGAGGTGTTGGGAGGACAAGGTTGATCACCGCACACATCCATGGTGGTACAGCAAAAAACACTAGGATGACGTAAGTGTTAGAGCCTAATGGCTGTCGGTAAACTGAACCACACAAAACGTCCGTGGTTTCAAAAAGACGAGGGCTTAAGTCGACAGGGTGCTATCCGCCACAATATTCAGTGGCTAACCAACAAAATACTTCAGTGATACTTGAACAGTAAAGCCTAGATAATCATCTGCAAAGCTTCCTGGTGTGCCCAAAATGAAGGAAGACTGTCATCATAACTTTGGTACTTTGAAGCCCCTTGAATCAAACATCTGTTAAAACTGCGTCCACTGATGAATTACAGAATATCACATCAATTGGAAGTCGGAGTTCTGTAGAGAGCGGTCACTGTCAACAGCTCTTTGGTGCGCATGTTCATTCACGAGGCCTACGTTTCGATTTTTCCATCTGAGGTCATACAGTGCACCTCCCGAGAAGTTAGTTACCTGATTGCCGCAAACCGGTCGGCCGAAAAGCGGCGGAGACACTTCTGTCGCTCTATCCGTCGACTTCTCAACATCTAGCACTTTATTTTAGCTACTGAGACAGAAGACAAACAAAGAAAGGAGGAGGTGGGGATAAATTAATCATTTTGCAAATGTTGAATGTAAGGTCGGAATGCCATTGGACGCAACCAAATAGCGTACAAGGGAATCACTTGCACCGGACTGAGAAACGTCAGTCAGTCTGTCCGACTAGTGAGAAATTCCTTTGTTATAATTGCATGGAGCCCTGGTTACTTCCAATACGGTACGTAGTTCTCCAGCGAGCCAACAATACTTGAAAAAGGGGTTGCATATTTCTGGAAATGAATAGAATGTTTCGGACACTTCTATTATAACAGTGCCTTCTGTAGAAAATTTATATTAGAACGTCGTTTTCTCTTCCTATGTAGAGAAATTAACCAACCGCATGACCGACGGATTGGTCTCAATAGGTTCACGGAAAATCCCTGATTCGTAAGCGACCTCCTTCTAAATCTCGCGTAATGGGTGTAAATTCGGGTACTTGTCTCCGGTTAGGTTTGGTTGTGCCAGTTGGCAGCTAACGGCTAATGATCATTCTGACGAGTTCAACGATCAGTACATTGATTCGACACTGGGGTGTCGAATCACGCGGACCCAAACGGTTCGTCATTTACACTGTCCATTGAGAGCTAGTTGGACTGTATGATACCTCTTGGGAACAATTTGTAGCGCACCCTTGAGCGCTTAAAAAACAATAAGGAAAAGAGCAGGATTACGATTCGGGCAATTCCGGAAACACATTGTATGGGACAATCGCCATTCGGATGTCCTGCGCTAGCCGTTCAATAGTTTCTATAGCAAACTGTGTCCAGAAACAATCCTTGTTAGTAGTTGACTTATCAGTGAGACACACTCCTCTTCAAGTGTTATGGGCAGGTTTTCGTTAGGAATTATATTTGATTACTCAAATCAGAAAGTCTAAATGCAAGACGCGCATATTTTGAAATAAATGCCTGTATCAATACAGAAACTGTTGCGCATGCAATTTAAACTCTCCGCTGATGTTCGCTTCCTTGTTATCTATTTCAAGCCGCCCGCACGACATGAACGACTCCAGAGCTGTGACATTCGATTCCCCCTGGACTTAATTGTTTGTACGATTCAAAAGGCTTTTGTTGTCGAGACTCTGATTGTCGTGTTGCCATTAGCGTTGTGCGAATCCCCACCTCGTCTCTGTGTCAACAATACAATGGTTGTGACTGTTCGTTGAGTCATTTTTATGGTTTTGGATTGCGTCGGGACTGTCTATGATCGCTGTCCTGTGTATACGTTCGTCGTCCCATTACAACTGGTGACTGGGGTGGATGAATGCGAAACCGGATTTCACTTCGCCCCCGTTATCGACGGATTCTACCATCGAAATTAATGAGCTACGCCGCGAGGTTAAAACATCACCACGCCAACCTCCCTACTACACTCCCGATGATGGATTTGATGACTTGGCATTTAAAAACACGATTTACTAATCATCAGTGAATTACAAGTTTCGCAGCCTTTATATCCTTTGTATGGTTTAGTTTCTTGGGTGGTTCAACTGTGAAGCAAGTTCGTGCCTCTGGTATGGCTCCAGATTCACCACCCGAAGTTATATGGGAAATCCTACAAACACTCTTCGGACGCAGGGAATTATCGCCTGTTCATCGCGAAAGGTTCCATGCCAGGCACCAGCAACCGTTGAAATCGGTGGATTCGTTCCTCCCTGACCTGCGGGAACTATCACTGAAAGCGTTTCCACAATCACCCCCGGAAGAAAGAGATTGTCAGATTTGTGACCGTTTTTCTCTGGGGTTAACTAATCAGCAATTACGTGGAAAATTCCTGCGCAAACCGGCGTCGTCGCTGATAGAGGCAGTTGAAAATGCACGAGCACTTGAGGCGGTGCAGAAGTCGATACGCGACACCTCTTCAGTAACATAACCCATGTGTTTCGCCTACCGAAATTTCTCCCAGCCAAGTTCCCCGGCGAGTAGTTGCATCTACTGTAAGAGATTTGGTTCCCGCGCACAGAAGTGTGGACACAATCCTCCTCTGGAAGCAAACCGAATAACAATAGGTGGGTCACTTTTGTCGTATACATCCATACCGTCTTTTATCTGTATCGCCAATGCTGACGTAGACAAGCCACTAAGTGTGAACTGTAGATAAGTCAACCAGGCTATATGCTTTCTGATAGATACTGGTGCCTCGTTTTCTGTTTTAAACTCGGCCGTGGCAGCCCAACTGAAATGCAAAATAGTCCAGCCTGAGTACCGCCGTCAAATAGTAACGGCAAGCGGCACCACCTTACAGACGGGTTCGCAGGTATTAGCCACAGCTGGCTAATTTGACCACTCGACATCGGTTTTCAGTAAGCAGCCACCTGCCATGGAGCGCGGTTTTAGGAATGGATTTTCTACGACGGTACTGCGATAAGATCGACCCAGCCTCACATACAATCTGCCTTCGTTATAATGCCAAGGATGCCCGAGTGGAAAGCAGGCCTCAAACGGTAGACGTATTGGGAGCTTCCGATAGCCGAAACGAACTGAAATCGACTTCTATACAACAATTACTAACTAGGATAGCCTTGTTCTATACCGGAAGACTCAGGTTAGCATGCCTTATACGTGGATTTCGCGAGGTGTTCCAGTACAGTAGTGAAGAGCCTGAGCGAACTGGACTTGTACAACACGAAATTGATACAAGCGACCACCACCCTCTTCGACAACCCGCAGGAAGAATTCCTGTTCATTATCAGTCGCAGTTTAAATACCATGATTCAAGACATGCTTAACAAGAGTGTTATACACCCATCAACTACGCTCTGGGCATCCACCACCGCGTAGGTCAAAAAGAAGGAAGGGAGCTTATGGTTATGCGTCGACTACGGACGTCTGAATGCTATAACAAAAAGAGGTTCATTTCCTCTGCCGCACATAGGTACAACACTCGATGCTTTACATGGTGAAAATTGATTCTCCACGCTTGGCCTTGCTTCGGGGTACCCGCAGGATAAAGTCCGCCCCGCAGATCGTCAAAAGACGGTATTTATCATTCTATCCGGGTTGAATGAATTAGCAACAATGCCGTTCGGCTTAGCTAACATGCCTACTACTTTTCAGCGATCAGTGCAGAGAGTGTTGAATGATTTAGTACCACGCCGATGTTTAATCTACCTCGACGACATTATCGTTCACGTCCCCACAATAGAAGAGCACGATTCCAAACTGAAGAATGTATACGAAGGTCTCCACATGGCTGGCCTGAAATTGAAGCTTACATAATGCGTGCTCTTAAGGCAAGTATCATTTTTAAGCCATCCAATCCCACAATGAGGAGTAAAAACCGATAGCGCAAAAGTCAAACAAACTGTTGATTGGCCAGTACCACTATCAGTAAGCGAAATACGCAGTTTTATGGGACTGACTTCGTATTTTCGGAAATTTGTTCCACATTTTGCGAGGATAGCATCCCCATTGCATCAACTTACAGAGGGAGACAAGAAATTCGTATGGTCTGCTGAATGTCACGCGGCGTTGAACACACGTAAAGATAAGCTTGGCTTCCCCCCATTCTTGCATTCCCCGATGTCTCGCCATCAGCCGGTCCCTTCATACTGGATACTGACTCCAGTGACTTGGCTATCGGTACTGCACTGTCCCGGAAGTCGGTCAATGGGGGAGTCGTGATAGCCTATGCAAGTCTTTGGCTCGATAAGCGAGAAAGGCGGTATTGCACCACGCGCCGTGATATATTGGCTTTAATGTATTTTCTTAAACACCTCCGCCCTTTAAAGTTTGAATGGACCATCAAGCACTACAATGACCTCGCAACTTTAGAGACCCTGAAGATCAAGTAACACGTTGGTTGTTATATTTGCAGGATTGCGACTTTCACTGCAACTGTCGCCGGAGCATCCGTCACGCGAACGCTGATGCCTTGTTCCCCTTTCCCGCAGAAACTGCCAACGCTGTGTTATCCACACCCTCGTCTGGAGCTACGTGGGTACATTATCAACCGAACGATCCGTATATTTCTAACATCTACCGCCGACAATTTGATGGAAACCCAAAAACGACTGGTCGCGAAATGGAGGGCAGATTCCTGGAAGAGCGCTGCTAATAGTCACAACGGGCAAATTTGCGAGTTATCGATGGCATGTTGTATTTACTTGACAGGGCCAAACAAACATATAGACTAATCGTCCCATCTGGTAAGGTTTCAAAATTTGTCTGAGAGGTGCATTCAGAACTGGAGCATACAGATCAGCGAAGGACTGAAGAAGCTGTCCGGCAGCGCTTTTGGTGGCCGAAGCTATATGACGACGTTGTTCGCAGCTATGTCAACTGTAAAATCTGTGCGGAAACCAAATTGAACGCTGTAGCTCTTAGGTCCCCGCTTCATGCGGTTGCAACAGTTGGCACCAACCACCGTGTGGGAGTTGATGTGACGAGACCACTACCGGCGTCGAAGAGGGGAAGTTAATGTACTCTTGTGACTGCTGACTATTTTACCAAATGGTGTGATGCCTTTCCGATGCCAAACCCAGAGGCTTCTACAATAACGTCGTTGCTGGTAAACGAATGGGTAGTTCGTTCCGGCACGCCCATTGAACCGCACTCTGACGAAGGCGCTGCGTTTGAAAGTCGCCTTCTAGAGGAAGTATGTCGCATGTTACGCATACACAAAACCCGAACAACTCCCCGCCACCCTCGGAGTAACGGCTCGGTCGAACAAACCAATCATACCTTAATGACAATTCTACGTGCCTTCATCGAACGACACCAGTCAGGTCGTTTGAACGAGATCTTGTCACAATGTCTGTTAGCCTATAGGACTGCCGTCCATTCGACTACAGGGCATGCGCCTTCACTACTAACCTTTGAACATGAACTACGTCTGCCAGTTGAAGTGCTAACACCGTTAGTGCCAGCCTTATGCATAGGGTCACCACACTGTGTCAAGAAGCTGGGCGAACGGTTGAGAGTTGCCTATAAAATTGCCGCCCAGCATCAGTCAAGGTCATAACACCATCAGAAAAGCTGTTGTGATCGTGCAGCAAAGGGACCGGTTTACCGCATCAGGAATCACGTCTGGTTGTACGGACCAAAACCACCACTGGGGGCTGCGCACAACTTCCATCGCCCGTGGCTAGGTCGATTCATAATTGTACACGTGTTGTCACCCAACGTATATGCAATTCGCGATAATACAAACCCAACAGCGGATGTGCTTACCTTTCATTGCAATCAGCTAAGGCCAGCCCAAACGCAGGAGGAGGCCCAGATGCGGCCCATGTCAGTACCACCTGGCAGCGTTCCGATAGCAGAGCAGACAGTCGAAATCCCAGCCCAAGGTGGTTACAGCAACATTGGCAGTACCGTGGCACTGGGATCAGTGCCCCATTGAGAGGGGAGCAGTGTAACAGTGTAGAAACTGTTGCGCATGCAATTTAAACCCTCCGCTGATGTTCGCTTCCTTGTTATCTATTTCTGGCCGCCCGCCTACGTATTATTCAACGTGTTCTACACGACATGAACGTCCCTAGAACTGTGACATCTGCTCCTCACTGGACTTACATATTTGAACGATTGGAAGACAATTTGGAAATTGTGTAGTCCGCCGGTATGATGATCCAAGGACGAAACGAGTTTGAAACGGCTATTTAGGCGCGAAAAATGATTTTTCACACTATTAAAAAAAAATTAGAGTGCATATTGCAGGACAAATATATAGAGTTCATCGAGTATAGTGGTAGTGTTGCAATTAGAAAAATCAGTTGCACCTAAAAGTGGTTCATAATTGCACTTTTGTTGAGAAAAATTTACCGCCACTTTTTTGGACAAAGGCATCATGCTGGCTTTGTCAATCAATTTTAAGTTCTGAAAATGCTCCCATCGGAATTTTCGTAGTGGAATACATACCCTCGTCTTGCCGAAACGATCAATTTTGCGTGGTTTGAGGGATGTAATGGGATTTGTAATTTTCGACCACGTTGCACTGCATTATGCACGAAATATCACAGACATTTCTAACGAAAACCACGCCGCCACGTTTGTCGGTTAATTATACATCTGAATTATATATTCAGCCTGTTCCCCTGAAATTATTCCCAATGGAAAACGGTCTAAGTTATCACGTGGTTGTTTCCACCTACTACATAGTGTAACCATGGGTAACCTATCCCACTATATGATTAAAAACATGCGTATTGTTTTGTTTATCGCTTTCTGACTACACCTGAGTGTAGCTCGCTGTGGGTACGCCAGTCACTGCTTGCTTATCTGACGGAAAATGACTAAATTAGATGCTCGTTATTTATCGGACGAAACCACTGATTCTCACTTCTACCATTTCGGCTACAGCTCTTCGATCTTCGTACCATGAAAGCTTATGAGTCAGATGAACGTCGGTCTCTCTTTCCGCCGGCTGTATACTTTACTGACGGCTGCCAGTGTGTTACCTTATTTTTGGCCAGAACTGAGTGAGGTCATTATAACTTATCCCGAACGGTCCAAAGACAAGATTATTCTGATTTCTCCCGTGTTCTCCTTGTGAACGTTGATCATAGCTTCCGTCGACTCCAGGGAGCAGTTGCTAGGATGAATGTATGTGATGTACTAATGCGTTGATCATAGGTTAGGTGGACTGGACGGTGCAGATACTGGTGTGAACACTTAATGCATACCTGGTCATACTCAGGAAGGTTCTGAATTATTCGTTATTAATGGCTGTACATCAAGCCGAAGTGGGACATCCATGTGCAAATTGGTGATGTCCACTTTGGCAATCGAACGAATAATAGGCTGGAGAACGCAAACGGACGGTTGAAGAAGAGGACGCACCCAAGAGACATCCTAGCCGTCGCCACTAAGAAAACATGGATTCACGGCGGGTGGCTGCCGCGGGAGTATGGAATACAAACCACCTATGGGTGCGACCGTCGTGATGTTGTGGGAGTTGACTGGCACGTGAAGGACATTCTTCACAGAATGACCACATTCACAAGTCACCCCGTCCAAAAATATCTGAAGGGACAGACTCCATGACCCCCTTTCAAAACGGTTTGTGAGTACAAGGTAAGCGGTTCTCTAGTAATCACCTTGATCATGGCAGCTTCATGTGCAACATGGTGGCGACGTTCTCGTTGTGGATAGCGTACAGGGCATATTTGAATGTTTTTTACCGTGCAATGTGGCTTTCATGCATACACATTCTGTCGGTGATTCGGAAACATTTCTACCCCTACTGTAAGGCCATTTTAGTTTTCATTTCCACTTACAGAGGTCACGCCCCCATTCATGAGGCGTGGCTGGCAGAGCACAACTTGCCAATTCGACGGTTGGCAGACCCACGGCTTCGGCCGCTTGTTGCGGACAATTTTAATTGTCACTATGAAGCCCAGCATCATCTACCTGAAAAACTGGATGACTGCAACAGCCGCACGGCGGTGACTTGCTTTCGCCAATGAGATAGTGGAACGTGCCAAAAATGGCTTGCCTTCATACGACTTCCCTATGGGCTCAGCTACAAGCGGTATACAGTAAGTGTATGTGAAGGAACCTAAAAGAGGATTGCCGTGTGGACACTGCGGTGACTATGTACAGATGGACAGCTATTGCTGCGATGCAGGTCAGCTTATTTTTTACCCCAAACATATCCGAATGGCAGACATAAACGAATGTTCTTGATGTGGCAAACAACTTCAACCTAAGACGCTTGGTGAGTACATGTTTCAAATCCTTATTTTCGTCAGTTCTCTCTACTTCAGACGATGTTCGCACTTCTCCAGTGATTGTGGGGAGCAAGTCCCGCACACCGCTCACAGCGGATGTCGACTCAGAATGGTTTGTTGACAGTGTACCGCTAGCACACGGGTCGAAGAAGGCGCGAACCTACATCACCTGGAACCATCATCCTGTTGACATGATTGAAGAAAGTAAGTTCCTTAATATATGCGTACACTGATTTATTACAGATGTCGGATTCGATGAACGACATGATGATGAAGACTTCTTGTGATACACGGTTTCAGTCATCCATGAGGACACCTATAACACGTGAAAAGCGAAGGCTACATTCTGTACCGAAAAAGGGCGGAGGTGGCATGTACATTTATCCGCAATTATCAAACACATAATTCGAAATTCTATCCCCACATTGTCCTTCACAATGACTCATCCACCCATGTGTTTCAGCACAGGGAACGGTTTGGCATAATTCTTAAAGTAGGACAAATGGACGGAGCAGCTATTAAGGTGGGTAACTGCGGCATAATTAAGCGTTGATCGTGGCTTGTCAATCGGACGGAGCATCCACCAATATCAGCACGGGGCATATGAATCGGAATAACAAGCGCATGCAATAATGTCGACGTATATTATGTGGTTCACAACATTTTCTTATGAGGCAAGGGGTACAGCAGTTTACCGAATGATCTTCTGAAGGTGTGACAGGAACTGCCATTCTTTTGATCCACATATGGTACGAAAGTGCCTCTTTGCGATAGACCAAAGATTTTCCATACTTTTCGAGTGGATCGCGTTCTCAGGATCCACGAAATTGTTTGAATGATTGATCGTCCAGTGTTCCTAATGACTAGTTTCATTCAAGGCTCTATAGGCCCTCCATTCGCCCGTGATTATTCTGTTGGTCGACTGAAAACCAGAGAACTAACTAATGTACTCGGCTTAGTGGAACACGCCTTCGGATGAAGAATAATAGGTTGACTGTATTTCGTCTGTTACCAGGGCAGACCACCATGAGCGCTTTAAATGTTATGCTGTTCTTGAACGCCCGGTATAGCAAAATTGTGAATCTTTCATCTAACGTAAAACGGGTATTATCAAATATGGAACATTTTCGAACGGAATAGTGTCACTTACATGGTTCACATTTCCGCCGGCTGTTGTTTCAACACCTCGTGACCTAAATCGAGTCTTAAAAGATGCAGAACAGTCAGAGGAAATTATCTTCCGATGCAATCCGTAGCATCACATTCTGATGTTCGGACCACCGCCGATACTACGACAGCCCCATCATAGCACTTGGTGCTTGTTTAACTTCTAGACAACCAAGTTTTACCGCAGATGTTCCAGAATTGTTTGATCACACAATGTCGCCGTGTCTTGGGACGCAAGTCATCTCGGCTCATGAGGTCTCCGGGCTCACAAAAAGGAATGGCTATTCCACGTCACTTCTTATCTACCGCTTAGTATAAATTTTCGCTTGCCAAAAAGCCCTTTAGACCACTGTATCGATCTAATCGATAACTGTTTAACTCGCACCTACAAGAGGTTTCGTGGAGCAGACGGAATCCCCATAACTGTGTGTGACGACTGTTGTTTGTTTTCTTGCATACGGACTGCCACTACCGTTAAGTTTTATCATCAATAGTTATCAGTAGGTTTCTCAACTTATCGCTTACGTATCTTTACACTTTAGATCCCCATCGCAACACTTCCCGAGTTTAATGAATTGTAAAAAGCAGAAAATATTGAAGACATGTCCGAGTAAGCTGGGTGCAGTATATATATTACACTTTCAGACTATCGCCAATGTAAGAACATGGCTGTTCGTCAAGTACCACTTCATAGTAATACCCGGAAAGGGCAATCCCCCGCAAAAACTCGTGCAAGTGTTTTCCACCTTATATCACACAGAAGAGTTGTGTGTAGTGCAATATACTTGGGTTCATCATCAAACATTGCCGATTCTAATCTATTCGGAGAATGAAACCATCAGCTTGGTCTCGCAGACCTGGCCCATAAAGGTCTGAGCATGTAGTATGCGTCCACACTAGTACCTGCTCTACCCGACTGACTTGAGTGATGATCGGCGTTTGAGTGTGCGGTATATGTTCGAACTAGTAGCTTCTCCTTCCAAACCCCTTTTACCATGAATAATTTGGGGAACGAACACATGCGGGAAATGATGGAAACCTGCATTTGAAGCGTTTGGGGTACATGATACTCAACGTCTTTGATTCCGTTGGTTGTCAAATTGATTGGATTATTTTTCTGCACAGCAGCACTCTGAATATCCTAATGTGACTGGCTGAGAGGTATACCTCCCGATGATCGGTAGACAGCCTGATTTCATCTGTTTCCGTATATTGTTCCATATGAACGCCACTCGACCTCAATCTAATTAGAAATAATGCGGTTCAGTGGATAGAATTTACTTCTGAAGATTCTCGATGGTAGAGCGGGACACGATACACTTCCACTGCGCCGTTCCATATACACTGAACATGGAAGCAACCATATGGTGGCATCATTTCCAATCATATCTAAGAACAACGTTTAGTTGACCATTATCTACCTGAAATCTTGCAAACAAAGAAAAATAGTATAAGTGTCGTACAGACAAGGAAGTTGGAAATGTCACATATGTTTCGCTATCACATGTGTTAGTGTTCTTGTCAAAATGCTTTGCCAACACTGTATGGTCGTATATTTCTATTTCGACCATATCTTCAAAACGCCGCGAAATGAAGCAATCTCAGGCTATGGGATGACGTACTTTAACTGAAAAATTTCAATGATCGCATTTATAAGACTTGGAAAAGTGAGGCAACGCCAATAACGGGTTATTTTTGCGAAAATGATGGATAAATCTTTCATCATCAAACCAATAATTTTGCAACAAATTCGATGCATTTCAATTTTTCCATTAACGTTGCTTATTTGCAACCGATGTACTGTAAGTATTTTGCCTGAAATTACCATTTTAAAATTTCAAAAAATATTTCAAAATCAGGGATTCGCGTCAAAAGGACCGTTTTGCCTTTTGAACGACCTTCAAGGCGAATTTCGTGAAACGGATATTTGCCCAGGAATTCGCTAGTTCCTATCCAGTTACCCGAATGTGCAATCCTGAACTTGTAAAAAATGAAAGATGACCATAATAATACAATTTCCTCATGCGTTTGGAATTCTATACTTTAGTATATACGCACCGCGACCTTAAAGTTTATATGCTTCTATGTATATCAATACCCCTAAGAATTCTGTTACAATCAAGTACGAAACTTATGCATTTCGTATACGAAAACAAATTTGCATAATCCACCATAGAACAATTTACCGTTCAAATAAAAATTATCTACAAACCTAAGCACCTCACACACGGTGGAGGTGCCCGCAGAGAAAACAGAGAAGGAACAACTCGTTTACCGTCAACCAATTAAACGGCTTTCAGAGTGGCGCCCACCGGCCATTGCACATTCGGACCACCATTTAGACAAATTGCGCATGAAGAAGCAGAAAATAGTGATGGGAGTAAATGTAACAGACTCTGTAAATTCCGTTTACAATCTGGATTTGTTGATAAGGTTGCCTTTGGTGATCTCAATAAACTACGTCGGGATAATGGGTAATATTTGAGGTAATTTCCCCGCAGGTTACCCATCCGCAGAGTAATTTGTGCTGGCTGGGATACATGTATATATCTGAGCGTGCATGACCTGATACATATATATATATAAATATGAATTCAATTATCACGGAGAAATAGGCGGGGCTAAATAACTGACAAACTTCTGCAAACATCTAGATGCACATCATCACAGACTACCGGACAGTACTCCCAAAATACCTCGGCAACTACTCCGTAATCACAAGAAGCCGTCTTATCAACAGATCGGGGAGAAACAGCCGAAGGCGTTTTTCTTTTCATTCAACGCATATGTTTAAACCGCAAATTATTCTTTATGGCTGTTCACACTAGAGTCTTTCTGTGCTCGTAGACTTCTCACTACCACCTGTTCCGAACAGCGCGAAGAATTTTCTGATCCCCTTTTCCGCCGAAAAGTTTATGAATCGCTAACAGGTAAGAGCGACCAATTCCATGTGGAACAGGCGGCGAGATAAGATTGCACATTTCCCGAGGTATTAGTAAACCATTCGCCTTTTGAATTGTGCCTTGAAACGGAGGGTACTCCAGTTTCACAGAATCACAATCTGAAGGGAGCGAGACTCGACAGCTTTTCTGGTCTTTCAAATCTGACTGAAGTTGCGAACCGTGGACTTCATTTTCTGTTTCCGCAACTAGCAGCAGAAGACATCGGAAATCAGTGATAAGTGGTTACTGTTTCTGGGCGGCGGTTCGATGAACACTGTCCATTAGCTGACTGTCCTTTGAGAGAATTAGATCTAACGGATTAACAAACTTACCAAGACGATACTGTCCTGGAAAGCTGACATACTGCACCCACGTCTTTCATCCCACCGCAACTAGGGCCATTTTATCCCAGATGTTTTGTGCTTAGCCACAATATGGCGAGAAAAAAGCTGGTTTCTTAATGAGTTTACAGGGATTTTGAGAAACGCGTTGTCTCTAAATATAACTCATGAGGTAGAACGATAAATAACCATCAGTAGGAGTGTGACATAGCCACTCAACTTTAATCATAGTTACAGACCACCATACTTGCCTGGAGACTGAAATTTCTCTATAAACGTGTGTGTCGGGAGATTCCGATTAAATAAGATCGCAGAGTGCCCCATTCCCTTTCCCGGAGAATCAGTATGGCGCAAGAGGTACTCACAGGCTTCCAGTTCACTGTAAAAGATATCCGAGTCTCCGAAAACGCATGGGTTTAGAAGGCTGTGTCCTAAGCCGACCGCCTGATTTCTGGAAGCTTGTCGAACAAACTTATTGAACTCGTATACGTGCAACTGTGGGCTTCATCCTCACTTGATTATGCGAGAAACTGGATAAGAGGATGCGCGCAGGAGTTTACAAAGGACAGCGGGACTTAATAAAGCGATACATTTTTTGTACAGCGGCTGACAGAAGGACAAGGGTATGAAGGAACCAGGGTGGTCTCTAGCCCCTAGAGTCATGATGTCCTCGTGCGACCTACAGTGCGGACAAAAACATACACACCACAGACTGATGAATTATAACGGGGTAAAGGAATCATGAAAAGTGTTCGGAATGGGGATTTCTGGCGGACATCCGGGCTTTAAGTCTGCTGGCATGCGGCATGTGTAGCACATGTTAGTAGCGAGAGGTCGTTTTTCTCAGATTTTAGGGGGTGGTTACTGTACGATCTTCCACGAAGACGTTGGGCAACGCGTAGCAATAAACCAACGATCCCAAATGGTCAAAACAA
>LUCH01002357.1:11568-52696 GCA_013368495.1 Paragonimus heterotremus
TGAATTAATTATATTCACTAAAGAGATTACTGATGAGTAATTGGGGTTGTAGTTAACTGCAAGTTGGACATTATTCATATTTCACCACAGCTTTTGCATTCAGACAGATTTTCCAATCAGGCTGTTTCGAAAAGATGTCTTAGAGTCAAGCTTCGCTCATGTTGCAGCTCAGCAGCAATGCTCATGCTTGTCACGACCATGACTAGAACAATGGTCACGCTTTCATGAGGCAACTGTGTTGAACACTACGCGAATGATCTCACATTAGACAAAAATAAATTATATCACAACGTTCGACTATTTCCTCCCATGAATAATGATCAGGTTGCCCGATCGTGCCTATAGGTGGTTATCCGGTTCTGACAGCGTCTCGTTTATTTAGTATTTGTGGACCATTTTAATCCTGTGGTAAAAACTCATGTGCTTAGCTGTACCTAATGAAAACACAGTGGTTTTTCACTTTTCATATTTGGCAGTTTAACTTCTCCCCGAAAGTCGTGGACAGAACAAGCGCCAAACCAAACTTTAGTGACATAAGGCTAAATAATGTGAAATTCAGTGGCTGGGGGAGAACAAAGCTGGCTGGACGTTAACGCATATTCACTTCCTTAACCAACCGTTGTCCACGTTTCGGCTAATGTTTGGCCAGCACATCAACTCGATGTCATCGTAGTAACCATGACCGGCAACACAATTTTACCATGGTTGCTCTTCTTAATTTTACTCACAACATAATTTTTCGTGAGGGTTATAAAAACAATATCCATCTTGTAGCTTTCTAGTAACTTCCTTGCATTAAATGCTAAGAGCTTTTGATATCGGAATGGTGACAAGGTGCTAAGCATAAAGAATGTGATGGTCGGCTAAGTTGTCTCAAGATATATGCAAACGAAAGGATTTAATGCCAAATTAGTCCGTTGTTATTGAACTGTCAACGAGCTACCCCACTGCTCAGCATCGATATAGTTTTTTGGAGGGTTCGGAAGTCTGTTCCATTTGTTCGGGGGATGTATTCGGATTTTCAGTATCCGAAAATCGTTGGTTCCGCCGTTTAACCTTTGTCGAATGAACTGATTGTGTGAGCGTAGCGGCATTCCGTGGATGTGTAGTTGGGAAATGTAAAAGTTCGCGGTTGATAAGTGAGCAAGTAAGGATGCACATACTTGGCTAATTGGATCTCGCGCTCAGTGTGCCGACGGATTAGTTGCCACACCGCGCACTTTTCAATGCGGTGATGCCAAGATCACGGGATTTAGTAGCCTTGACCGTTCACCTAAGCGCAGTTGATAGGAACTGTGTATCTGGTTGTAGAGGTTGCGACCTTACACACCGTTGTTTTGGAACACTATTCAATGTCAGTGTCTCAATTAGCGAAGAACCTGTCTTTCGATGATCTTTTCTCGTGTTCTTTCTTCCATTTTTGCGTCTGTACACGTTTGAACTTGCTGATTACTCCGACTCTTCTTGGTCATTGTAAGAAAAAACGGTAGACCGAATCACGGTACTCACTGGTATCCATCAAAGCCAAAAATCGTTAAAAGAATATGGAGTTTTAAAGAAGGCCTTAGGCATGTTAGTTTACTTTACTGAATTTGCACGTGCATTTAACAGCCGATTTAAACAAATAAAATTGTGATTTAACGTAGCCAGTTGCATGCTGAACAGGTTACTGAATCCGTGGCCAATTCATGTGTTCTCAGCCCCTGTGGGAATCGTTATGGATTGTGTTTACTACTCTGCCAAATGTCCGTGTTTATAACACACTACTGCAACATTGGAATAGGATAGATAATCCGGATCCGAACCAGTGAGGTAAAGACGTGGCACGCAACCAGTGACTGATTCAAGTAATATATTGGGATAGTGTAAACAGAGTTGGTTCTGCCGTGCGGTTCGAATCAGCTTCATTTGCAGTCTACACGACAGTGCTGAACATGAGGGCTCCAACCAATGAGATGAAAGATGATTAAACGGTGTATCCACATTATTTATTCTCATTTCATTGAGGCCCCGGGGATTTTCGTACAGTAATACAGAATAGTGGCCCCTAACGTATGAATAATGATAACTGGACATGTTCACAGGTTGCACATGGTGAACATAATGTTGGGAACTAAATTTTGCCGTGTTTGTCATTCGTAATTCAGTAGTGCACACTGACAACATCTGGTGTCGGCTGAAGATACCACACGGGATCGAAGGTGAGTAATATCGTCCCTTTAACTCATAGGCACAATCCGATTGGGTTTATGCCACATAAATGCCTGCTGAAACATATCTGGAATAAGTGGTAATGTGTCGGTCCTATTTTCCGTTCGGCAACTACTAGATATCCGTTCTAGGCTAAATTAGGCAGGTATACAAACGCGATGAAAGGTGTTTGGCTCAATGTGCATCCAGTACACATGCGTTTCTTACTGTCTGACCTTTGAACTTGGCGTCGTACTAACATTTCAACAGTCAATAATCACGTATGTTCAGCACCAAGTAATAAGTAGGACGTTAACAAGACAACATATATGTAACTCAAAACTCGGTTTATTTGTAGCGTCAAATCAGTTAATCGAGAAGTTCTTTTTCATTCGAAGCGAAAGATGAAAGTTCAGTTAGTAACAGCAATGAGAGACGGAATTTTGTGGGTTACAGTAGTTGGAATGAAAATATAGAAGTAAACGATGTGCCTTCGAATTGCCGGGAGGCTCAGACTGTTATAGACTAAGTTGCTTTATGTGCTATAGTGAAATAGCTTCATGATTCACTGATATTGTGCAAGACAATTGATTACAAACGATTTGCTTATCGCAGCGCAAGTATGCAGAAATTGATGAATGGATTACGTTAAAGGCTGTAACTATGATTATGATAAGTTTGCAAAAAGACGTCGACTGTTATCTTTCAATGATTTATTAGCAAACATATTACACACTGTCAGATCGTAGCCAACAGTCATCTTGATACTTTGCATTTGTTTCCTGCTGCCATGTTGGGAAAAATCAACTTACCTATCGTTTTCATGGATGTGAGGTAATTTAAAACAGAACTGAGAAAGGAGATATGCTGATGAAATAAGGTGACCGGGGGTAGAAAATGCTTTCAGACAAATTACATGAAAATGTTGTAGCATAAAATTTTGCCAAAGTTTTTAAGTTTTGTATAGTATTAGGCAGACACTGTGTATGTAAGTTCACGTGCCAGCACTTTATTATGCGTAAACAACAAACTCGGCTGCAACCGATGATGTCTGAGGATCTGTACTTTCATATTGATTGAACATCACGCACAACTGATCGCAGCTGTCGCATTCCCCTAGACTTTCCAGTCGTCCTGTTTTGAAAAGAAGGTTGGAGTTAACAGACAATAACTGTGTCTCCTCTCGAGGCGATAGAGCAACCTGATCATTACTCACACGTTAAAGTGGTTGAGTGTTTACATATGATAATTCGGTCGTGCGTAATGTGAGGTCAATGGCGCAGTGGTAAACATGGTTGCCTCACGAACAGCATGTCCGTAGTTCATGTCCCGGCAGTGGCGATGATATGCACTACTGACGAGCCCTAATGAAAGCGAAACTCGAATCCAGTGCTTCTTTTCGAAAGGGACCGACTGGAAAGTCTATGGGAATGCGACAGCTACGATCAATTATGGGTGTTGTTCAATCTATGTGAAAATCTAAATCCCCTACTACTCATCAGTGATCTGTAGTTTCGTTTATCTGCAGGCAGTTAGAATATGTCAGCAATTCAGTGAACAGATTCTCGTGTGCATTTTTCAATTGCATCGAAATGTGCATTAGAAACAGCTTTTGATAGACAAAGTGGTTTCCCTAAATGCGTCATATTGTAACCAGTAATCAGCAAGATTTTACTGGTCTGCTTTGGACCGAATATTGGTACAACATTCACGTACTGGTTGATATAAGTTCACATATGAAGTATCGAGACTAGTATAACAGTTTCACTTAGCGATGGTTTATCGCTGAAGTCTCTGCTGCGTGAGTTGCGTAACTATACTAAATAAAATTTGTGCTGATTCATTAACCGTTTTAAACATTTCCGGGTGTTGAATTTCGACAACGAAAAAAACGTTATCACTGACTATTAAAAACCCTATTTAGGGGACCTGGCTTCGTTAGAGTACATAATCTTTGGAATGCATCCATGCAAAAAGTACATGCGACGCAGTGAAATCTTGAATAGCTCATTGATTAGAAGTATACAGTTACTTTCCCATGTTACAAAACATTAACATTTGATTGGTAACCCTCCCGTTTGTTGGAGGAACCGGAGCATGCAGAGCCGGAATAGATAAGGCCCCACAACCTGCAATCTACTTCGTGATAGATCATCGGTAACGTCATGTGAATTTACGTGAGAAATCCCAAAGTACAGACAACTTTTTATACCAAAAAAGAACTTGTGACTCCTGTAGCCGGTAAAAAGTTTAGAGTAGTGCGTGAAGGGGAGGTAGGTCAATTTAAAGAGTCACGGATCAAGCGAAAAGTTACCATATTTCCCCTATTTTATTAGAAAACTTAATTGCAAAGTTGAGAAAGGGAGGCGCTTTATGCCTAATGTTTTCTGTCTGACAAGAAGGTGGGCCAACGAGAATGAATGGCTTCACGTTCAATGAAAATGTAGTTAACTCGGTTAAAAGTTCAGTTGAAATTACTCCAAAATGGGAAACAACCGTTTCATCCAAACTGTCATAAGCACAATGATGATGGAAATTCAATGCAAGCGTTGTCTCAATACTGGAACTATGCTAACGCGTTGTCTGTATTCACAGATAACAGTTAACTGTGGAACTAATAGCTATTAATAGGAAATAATGGAATCGAGAAGATTATAGGTAAATGGGTTGAGAATAACACAACGTTACGAGCAAGTTGTAATACTCTACGTCTCAGCCACCTCAGGTGGAAAGGTGAATTCGAAATATTTTGAGAGGCGCGTATAAAAACGTGATCGGATTACAGCCACCGGTCTTACTGTTCAGGACTGTGTTCACTTTCCGAAGAAGACTCTGTAACTTTTGTTTTCGGATCATGGAGTTGCATCTGTATTCCATCAAAAGTTGTTGACTTGGCACTGTTTCAGAAATACTTTGTGTATAATTAGGTGTTAAGTACTTAACTCAATTTCAAATGCTGGGTTCTGACAAAAATGGCAAAGACTAGCGTAGTCGCCTTTCTATTTTTAAAAAAATAACTTAAGGTCACGTGTTGGGGAATGTCATCTCACTGACCCCCATCTTGTAAAAATTAAGTAAGTTCGAATAATTACCTTTGACCTGCCATTCCTTCCGTTTGTTCCATCCTGCGCTGTGTTTGCAATTTTTTGGTAGACTGTGGTTGGGCTTCCACTCAGCATATGTTCAACTGATTTTATCATATTTGTGGCACCACTATGCTCGCCTGTCGAAACGGGAACCGCGTGAGCGGAATTTTTCTTTTTTTGTAAACCGTCAACTGGAGATAACGGTGCATATTAATGTTTCCACCCTCTCCAGTTCCATAAATCCTATTTATCGTTTGTGCAAATAAAAAGAACGCAACAACATAACAATGAAGCCATTGATAAACAGCACTAACTGGACAAGTGAAGGGACTTGTTGCCAATCTGACGTAAAGGATGCTGTGGTATATGAGCTGCAAAGCTGTCATCCAGTGTTGCTTAATGTCATTTATGAGATTGCATACTCAACCGTTTTCGCTCCTTGGTAATTCAATTCTCTTTGTCAGTGCTGCTAAACAACATGCAGAAGGTCGCAAAAGCGTAAGCACAAAGTATACTAGGTTCCAGTCAGTCACTGCTGTATATGCACGTCCACTTTACTCTGAAATCGCCCTTCATACATAGTTAAATAAACTATCATGTCAATAATCGTTTAAAACGCGTCCATCAGGGTGTGTTTTACGTTTAAAACAAGTATATCAGATATACACTTTCTTCTTTCTATTGTCAGGTGAGTAAAAATCCGTCGTTTATGGCTCCAAGTTACTGATCTAACTAGTTACAGTATACGTGCATAATGAAACCATCGTTGCGACTCAAGTCAGAAGTGTGATTTTTCAGTTTTACGGAACGTCTTTGTATAGGCCTAGTCCTCTACATATGGGTGGGCCCGTGTATTGACTGTTGTTACACGTATTGCCAAAGTTTTGATAACTATACAGTCTTTCTCCTACAGTTCTCCCAAAAAGTCTTGGTATTTTACATCTACCTATTTTCAATCTCTTCATTAATATGCCTCCTTTTATTGAACGAGAAACAACTGCTTCAGAGAACACTGCAATCATTAAACTTCCTGAGTTTGACAGTAAAGATCCTAGGCTGCAGTTTGCACAGATTGAAGTTATTTTTTAATTTCGGTTGATCCATTTTCAGCGCATCGTGTATAATTACGTCGTTTCGAACTTACCTGATGCCGTGGCTATGGAGATTGTGGATGTAATTTATGAGCGTCCAGCTGAGAACCCTTACAATCTCATCAAATAGGCCAGTATTAACAGAATAACAGCTTCTGACAATGACAACCACCGCAAACTCCTTGTCGGCGTCGAATTGGGAGATCGCATTCCTTCATAGTTGCTTCAACACAGGACTCAGTTATCAAACAAGCAGATTGTCAACAAACCGGTGTTGCGGGAGTTGTGGCTTCAGAACCTCTCACATTGGCTGGTTTAGAGAAGGATACACCGTTGGCTAAACTAGCAGGGTTGGCTGTCCAGGTGCATCGCAATTATGCTTCTCTGCAAGTAGCTCAACTGCAAGCATCTTGAAACCGCAAAAACTCCCAAAAAGACGTATCAAACCTGAGAGAGCAGTTTTCACAAATGTTCTTGCAGCTAGCCACTTTAACGAAACTGTTAGCGGACAAACAACCGCCTGCACTCGGAAAGTCTTGCACACGACCGTTTGATATTAGTGTGTGCCATTACCACCGTAAGTTTGGTACACGTGCTCGTCGTTCTAGTCAGCCTTGTCCCTTTCGGAATGGTCAAAAGCAGACGGAAAACGACCAAGCCAGCCAGTAATGACAACGGCTATCATTGAACCGTACTTATGTCACCTGCTTTATGTATTCGACCGTTCAGCGTTCCTCACTTTCCCCATTGATACGGGCGCTGAGGTTAGTGTTATTCCACCCACTGGTGGCAAGCATAACCTGAAACCGATGACATACACCCTACAGGCCGCTGACCTCACCGTCATAGAGACCTACGGAGAGAACCTACTCACTCTCGACCTTGATCTCTGCCAGCAATTCCACTGGACTTTTATCACTGCAGATATACAGCACCAAATTATTCGTGCTGATCTCACATCCGTTGGACTTGTGATGAGTGTAAGGAGTCAGAAACTGCTAGACAGCACAACAGCTTTGTATGTACATAGCTTCATATATACAACAGCTTTATATGTACGCGGAAAGGCCACATCGACCATTTCAATGGGACTAGGTTCGGCCTTGCCAGACAACAATTTCGCAACACTGCTTTGACAATTTCCAAGCCTTATCACTCCATAAGGTTCACTGTCACAAGCAAAACATGACGTTTTCCATTACCACCAAAGGATCACCAACCATCCTTCGTCCCCGTTAGTTACCACCATAGAAACTCGAAATCGCCAAAGCTAGCTTTGAGAATCTTCTAGGACTCGGTATAATTCAGCCCTTCAGTAGCCCTTAGGCCTCACCCCTATATATGATACCTAAAACCTCATCCAGCGACTGGCGTTCGTGTGGTAAATATAGCACTTCAAACAACGCCACCGTCCCTGATAAGCATCCAATTACACACATTCACGACTTTTCCACCGATCTGCATTATATGACAATTTCCTCAAAGCTTGATAATGTTCGTGCGTATCACCAGATCCCCTTGGCCACAGAAGAATTAGCGTAGACGGCAATCACCACCTCATTTACGCGGTTTGAATTTGTCCGCATACCGTTCAGTTTGCGCAATGCAGCTCGAACCTTTCAGAGGTTCATGGACCAAGTCCTCCGTGGTGTACACTTTGTGTCTGTCTGTGGAGACGCCATTCGCTAAGCGAGCAAGGACGCACATCTACACTTTTCGTGCCCTCGTGCACTTTTTAAACGTTTCGATCAGTATGGCGTAACCCTAAACCCGACGAACTGTGTTTTTGGGGTAGACTTCATAGACCGTTTGGGGCGCCGAATTACTCTTGAGAACATCTAGAGAACACCGCTGCACTTGAAGATTATCCACCTCTAGAATCCTGGAAAAGCCTACGCCACCTTTTAAATATTAATTGTTACCGTTTTTTTATGCCGCACTGTTCGGTGTTGTTGAAACCTCTTACAGATGTTTAAACGAATCCAAGCAATCCATCCACGGTGGCTGGGACACGGGGAATCACGATCGGTCAACAGTGCTATCTTGGCTTATCTGGTTGAAAGCGGGCACCAGGTCAATATTGATCAAGCCTTCAGAGTGGTATATCGCGGGCCAGGCAAACCATCAAAGACGATCCGAATTAGAACACTGTGTTCTGTCGAGGCTATTGGAATCAGGCTGCTTGACCTGGTATTATGCCATCAAAAACGGTTTGTTAAGGCGCTGCACCAACCATGGCCACAAATCCATCGGATCGATGGCCAACCTGCGCGGTGAAACCGGTGAAAAAGCGTGACGTAAGTGACCAATCAAGCCATCGCCAATCGACTGACCAGTGACCTAGTTTCCTTGTAATAAATCTGATAGATATCTCGATCTAGCTCCATTAACCTTTTATGTAATTTTGCCGGCCTTTAGATGAATTATCGAAAACATTGTCGTGGACTGTCAGGCAGGATGTGTGAGCATTCCAACTCTCGGCGGAATACCTCAACACAGGGGAGGTGCGTTCAAAAACCCACAGCCAGCGGATGGAGGACGGCGTGTGTGACCGGATAAGTCATCGCTCGACCGGATCAGACCAACGGGCGAGACGGGGCAGCCAAAATAGAATGGATGACCAAATTGAAGGCGTGATTATTCCAACACTCTCAGGGCTATCTCGACACGGCTGTGTAGTACGGTCAAAGCCCACAGTGGATAGACGGAGGACAACATGAGCGACCGGACAAGTTATCGGTCAACGAAATCGGATTGACGGACGAGGAATAGCAGGCGGAAAACCCCCGGATAGAAGGTGCCAATCACACACCTAAACCGGGTAGAAG
Source organism: Paragonimus heterotremus (assembly GCA_013368495.1). NCBI lineage: Eukaryota > Metazoa > Platyhelminthes > Trematoda > Plagiorchiida > Troglotrematidae > Paragonimus > Paragonimus heterotremus. The sequence goes on from LUCH01002357.1 coordinate 20,764, forward strand.
TGCACACGACGTGTGAGCGGAAAGGGGGGGGGTTGTGGACTGGAATTGTGATTCAAAATCGCGAGCGCACGTGTGGCATGGTAGCTAGCGGGTTGGACAACAAGGACTGTGCTTTACTGGACTCTTTTTCGCTACAATATTCTGGCCTATATGTTTTGCAGATTTGTCAAGGGATAACTCGAAACACTTTGATTGACCGTCTCCAGATAACGTTGCGTTTTTCGCAGCCAAAAAACGCGCTATTGCAGGTGACGACTCTGACACACATGTGTGTATGTGAAAATTCGGCTCTCATTTTGTAAACTGGTCCATCCCAGTCATTTGCCGGCGCGCTTCTGCAACGGATCGTGAACCGTCAACTCCAGCCTTTACCATTTTCCTCCCGCAAGCTTCACTAAGCACAAACGTGCTATAATACCTTCGGCTGCGAGTTGCTAGCTATCTTTCTCGCCATTAAACATTTTCGTCACGTGTTGGAATTTAGGCATTTTTCAGTCCTAAAGGATCACAAACCACTCATTCATTCTTTCAACACCAAGCTCTACCGTTATTCTCCGATGGAAATTCGACAGTTGGACCACATATCCCAGGTCAAAACACACGGAAGATAAAAACACTATCGCCGATGCCTCATCCAAAGTTATCTTAAGTGGTCTACACCGAACAGACGCCGTCGATTTGAAGGAATCAGCGTGAGAACAGAACAAATCTCCGGAGTTACAGCAGTGTCGCATCTTTTCTTCGCTCACACTTCTGGAGTTATCTTTAATTAACTGCGAAGGCACAACCACGATACCATGACAGTCAACCATTGTCCATTTGTGTTAATAAGCAACAGACACTGTAATTTTGACAACCTTCATCGCATGTCTCATCTCAGCATTCGGGCCACAGTCAAGCTTGTTTCAGATCGACTTATGTTGTCGAACATGCATAGGGAATTCGAGAATGAGTGAGAACCTGCCTTAGTTGTCAACGCAACAAAATCTGACGGCATACCATTACGGCTTACGGCACATTCGCTAACCGCGACACACGTTCCAATCACGCCCACGTTGACATGGCAGAGCCGTTGCCATATTCAAAAGGTCAACGGTATAGCTGAACATGTGCTGACCGCTTCTCCAGATGACCAGTAGCCACGACTGCCGAACCATTTGAGCCAGCGTTCATGGACGAGTGAGTCTCAAATTATAATTTTCCAACAAATGAAACCAGTGACAGAGGTACGTAATTTCAATCAACGCTATTCACATACTTCAGTCGATTACTCGCAGTCAATCACATCAAAACCACTGCATACCACCTGGCAGCAAATGGTCTGGTCGAACACTTTCATCATCAGTTGAAGGCCGCTTGACTCCTAGCATTGGACCGACCATTTGCTTCTTATCATACTCGGAATTCGGTCGGCCGTTGAATAAGAGATGGGTTGCACGACCGTAGAATCAGTTTACAATACGACACTTCGCCTCCCTCTTGAACCGTTCTACTAGTCTAACACCGGCCAAGCTGAGTTTGACGCTACCACCTTTGTGCAACAGTCGAAGTCATCCATGGCGAAAATCCGGCCTCAACCTGCTGAGATAAACAGGAAACAAGAACAAAGACACTCCAATCTGGATTTTTGTGATTGTTTTCTTTTGTGTTGACGCTGTTAAGGCCTCTCTTCAAAAACCATATTCCGGACCATTCCGTGTGACTAAGCGATTCCCCGAGTTCTTTGCGATTGACTACGATGGATCCGACAATAAAATAGACTTTGCTAGACTTAAAACTGCTCATGTAGAGTCCCATCAAGATCCTCTTATTATTTCTGAGGTCGACCCCACTGCCAATGATTTGCGAACTTGCAGCATGTACCTGGTCCTCAGAAGGCGAACACCCCTACTGATCTTCCCCACACTCGCTCAGGCCCAACAGTCAGATAGCTAACAGGCTTCAAAGAGTACTGCGCCCAGAATATCCTCATTTGATCGTGTGTTTTCATTCTTCTAAAGTTCTAACGGAGAGCTCTATAGGGTATTGTACATGTTTTCATATTTGGCTTTAGTTTGTTTACAGCCTACATTACTCTTCATTGTACGAAATTAACACCATTGGTTTGGATTGACTCGACTTGAAAATGCACTTTTGGTGCGCTCGTCTCATCTCTTTGATGCTCCTACTCCACCTAAATAGGGATAGTGGGCTATTCAGCGACTACATTTTGAACTGACTATTTGTGTTCACATCTTTCTTCGGGGATAGTCCCTTACAAATCTCATACGGTTTCTTTCTGGAGAAACTGAACTCAGTGGCAATTCCAAAATATATCCCGTGTATAGTTGTTGTAGACTTGTTCAGTCAAGGGCTTTACCTAATACATAGTTCCTAATACCTTTTCCTAGAGGTTTTATTCCCACCCAAAACACGGTATCAGGTTGGCTTGGTAGAAGTACACTACAATGTACTCATTCATTCACTCGTCTACCGATTTTTGCAATTTGGTTGTATAATATACATACATAAACTGTTAGACTGTGGCATGTACATAAGGAGGTTAAACATGTTGAAAAGAAACATCTCCAAAATATTATGATTGTGCAGTCTAATATACTGTTCTAAGTCCCAGTTTACTGTATTGTGGGTTATAACTGTAATAGTAGATATTAAATGTTAATCATACTGGACAGGATGTTTATTTGAGACTTGACGGAATTATTGAAATCCTAGTAGAAATACTACGAAGGTTTACACTTAGCTGGAGGAAGTCACATGTTAGCAGATGAAAGCCCTACGTGCAAACAATATTAGTTAATATCCTCACGTGAACAATACTGAGTATAATTCAACTTTTGATTACAAAGCTTTGTCCAATAGGAAATAGGTAGTTAGAAGAAACGTCTGTATAAGCAATTATGTCTTTGTAAACAGACTTCAAGGCAACTGACAGCGCGTCGCTCAGTAATTCATTCGTACAGATTTTGTATGACCTTCAAACTTTCCGTAAATTTATTAAAGACAAATTCGTGCATTTTATTTAAAAATCAGTGTAAAGTAATGGGAAGAAACACAGAGTTAGTACTACTCAGTATTTCCTAATCCAGCTTGGAGAACAACAATGCGGTTTTATGATTTTTGGTATATTGCTGTGCCAGTAAACAAGCTTTGTAAATTGGTCACAAGTTTTCGAATTGGAATGGACTTGAATGTACAGATCGGATCAGTGCTACCAGCGCTGTCTATTTCCTTTTACTCACTACCAAATCACTTGTTAGAAAGTTCTTCGTTAGACATAAACAGCATTTGTTATATTTTTGTGATTATAAGGGAATTCAAACAAAAATGGTTGAAAAAACCCACTTCTTTCACGTTTTTGCAAAGAAGGCTGAAGGAAATTACACTTCAGTGGCGCTGTAAATAATGATGTAGGACACAGTAATATAGATGAGGTAATCCCAATCACATTAGAGATTACTCAGAATATTTTATGCTTCTCACGTAAAGTTGAACAAAACTCACCTACGATCACAACCTTCGTATTCAGTTTGAAAGCAAACAAACCCTACACGATTCAACAGTAACCCAAAATATCGTCAACCAGGTTTAATGGAGTCGGAGATTTCGGCCTGTCTCCGAAGTCTTGATCACCGGGTTGTCGACTGGAGTTAACAGTCTTCTATCGAGACGATCGGGTTAGCCGATCTTTACTCACACGCGAAAGCGTTTGGGCGTTCACATATGACAATTCGGTCATGCCTAACGTGAGGTCAGTTGCACAAGGATAAACACGGTTGCCTTATAAAAGCTTCACCTGAATTCTATTTCCGGCAGTGGCAAGGATATGCACTACTGACGAGCTCTAATGAGAGCGAAACTCGGGTCTAGTGCTTCCTTTGAAAACGGATCGACTGGAAAATCTGTGGGAATGTGACAGCTTTGACCAACTGTGGGTTATGTTCAACTTGAAATTAACCAAATCCCCGACTACTCGTCAGTAATTTAAAATTAACTTAAATTGCATAATTGTTCAAAAGGTTGATTGCCGCTTGGAATATCTGACTTACTGAGAAGTCCATCGCCGATTGGCTTTCGGGTTTTACAGTAGTCAAGTAACCCGGAAAAGAAACCATTGACGATTAAAAATACAGACTGGGTTAAGTCGAACATGAGGTCGTTCAGATGTGATAATTTGATGACACCGGATCTGAGGTCAATGGCACTACGATCAACGAAGTTGCCTCAGGAAAGCCTAGTCGAGTTTTAATCCCCGCCGTGGCAAAGATATGCACTGCTATCGAACTCTAACACGAATTAAATCTGAGTTTAGTGTTTATTTTCGAAGCAGGCTTGGTGGATAGTCTACCTGTACGTGGCAGTTGTGATCAAATATGCAATGTTCAAATTAATTCCTTACTAGTCGTCAGTAATGCAACATTAAACTTAGTTCAGTCTTTCATTATTAATTCGAATATCTGCATTTCTTATCGAATTGACTGAGAAGGAAATGCATCAAGGCTCAAGTTTTCAAACCTCACACAGACAACTCCGAGCAAACAGATCGATAAACTTTTGGTTTTGTGCAACAGAATGGAAACCGGTGACCGAAACTGTGTAAATTGGGTGAAACTTTACAACACGCCAACAAAACATGCATAAAAGAATTTCTACAGACTCACAGTTCATATGATTTCATAACCTCATAGTAAGCTTTGAAAAGTACACAACGTGTGGTGCGTACAGATTGAGTTTGGTTATCTCCGACTGTTTGTTAAACTGGCTTAGTGGTTATAGTGTAAAATTTTCACGAGTTTCGGTACATATCAAACAAAGCTCGCTGTGTCCTAATGTTCCGCCAACGCAACTGTTTTCAGAAATATTTGCCGTGATGCAGTTGTGAAATGTTGAACGATTTCTAAATTACTGGCAAGCAGTGAGAAATTTCGATGTAAGTGAATGGAACATCACACAACTTTTGAGACTGTCACATTCCTATAAACTTTCCAGTTTGACTCACATCACAACGCGTCAGAAGTGCATATCTCTGCCATGACCGGGAATCCTCACCAGGCTTTCATGGAGCAACCATGTTGATCACTGTGCAACTGACCTCACATTAGGAATAGTCAAAATATCATACACAAACGCCCTGCCATTTTCTGTTGGGACTAGTGCTCAGGTTGCCAGATGGATTGGACAAGAGACATAGCAACCGTCCTACTGGCTCTAGATGGCAGCCACATGATTAGAATTTCTCAACAAGTTGGGGTCACAGAAATCATTTGGCTTGTTGATCAGGGATACGGACTGTCGCCGAGGTATAATGAAAATGAACCGCAAGTATAATGCATCGCTTTCAAGGGAATTATGGGAGAGTTTATGGGTTCGACAAAACTTCAGCCAACCCTGAGTGCCGGTTAACTTGTACAGGTAAAAGTCATTTACCACTCACTAAAAATAACTCGCCTTCCATGAGTTGCGTGACAGCCTAAACACGTATCAGCTAATTCCGGTTGCGAAGTGGTATAATTCATGGAACGTTTGCAGCTGACTGGCCGGAGTGGGGCCCTCTCAGTAGCATCTGGGCCTTCTGAACGACATCAGGTTAGCAATAACATATTTGACAAACTATTTTGTCAGGCGGTGTCCGTTCCAAGCCGCTGAAAATATCACTGGCAAACAACAGAACAATTAGACACTTAGAAGAGATCTCATCCTTCTGGCAATACACATTCTACATGTAAGACGGTTATTGTTTACAGGTGGGCACCATTCACAATTGATCAAGATTTTGCAATCAGATTAACCCGAATAAGCTCGAATTGTTTGACTGAATTTCAAATGAAATGTCAACTGAAAGGTGATGACTACTTATAAGTGCTTATAAGTAGTCAAGCACTTGCTCGCAAGATGCCGATAAATTCTGAAATCCGTTTTTCAGACGGTGAGATGAACAGCCGAATTTTTTATAACTTACGTTATTTGCGCTCTCCATCGTCAACTAAACCTACAGCCGTACTGACGTATTTTTTATTCATTTCCGTGGAAAACACATCTGCATGATACGCATTACGGTAGATTTATCCTGACTAACACCCTTTCTTAGCAAAGTAGATGATGACCAAAAATTACCTCATTGGGATAAGATGTTGTCCTGATTAATACCGCCTTCTCTCTTTGTTTACAAAAGAGGAGGACTGATCAATAAACCGTTCACCTGAAGCCAAACAACTACTTGATTGGACAGCCAAACATATTCTGAACCATGACGTATCCAAAGCAGTACGTTCACAAACTCACAATGTAGACTATTACTCAGGGCCAGGCAACCTGGATGACAACGTGCACTTTCAATCGATCATCAGACACCTAGCTAAAGGTCAGGAAAGTTTACTCTATGGATAATGAAACATAATCGTCAAACTGTACATGGCGTGATGGGCTTCATCAAAGTAAACTTTCTACATCATATAGTAGCTGGCGCCAGCTGCTATTGCGAAAGGCATATTCTCATCAAAGTCTGTCGACCGTGAACGCAATGAATCGATAGAAATAAATTCATTATAAAGACACATACATAAGGTTATGACGTATCGTTAAACGATTTGGAGAGAGAAAAGATTTCTCATTATCAGGAGGCAGCAGATGAACAACAAATACTACAGGCTTGCGGTGTCTAGCTCGAGCCGATTTATCGCAGGTTGGTGGTCAGTTAAGTCCATAACTTCCCATAAAATTTGGCACAGGTCCAGGTATTCTGAACAATTATTAGTGTGACTCTGACCATAGTGTGTCTCCATTCATCACTTATCTCACACTATTTTTTGTATTAAATGTTCAGTCTTATTTACGATATTTAGTAACTTTCAAAATATATTTTACGCAAACTGATAAAGCGATCTTTCAATGAGAAATCTTATCTTCACATTGTAGAATGGATCCTTGACATGAGGACCATATTTATAGTTTCTTCAACCTAGACTTGTCAGACGAAATGACATTATTCCAAGGGTAAAGGACATATTTATAACAGTATTGCATACGATTATCCTCCAGATTCTCATCGAAGCTTATACGTATGTTAAACGTGAACAGTGATGTATGAACTATCACACGCGACTTACAGGTTTGCACAAAGTGCAGATCCCAAAGTTTATAACGTACCTGTTTTTCTCTAATGTTTAACTCCCGAGCTGCAGTGGGTCGATGAAGTATAATGGAGACCAGAACCCTAGGAATGACTGGAGTCAAGCTAATTCCCCTATGGTTTTCACAAGAGTTCCTGATACCCCTTTTGAATATAGGAGTTATTATCGCTTAACCCAAGCACGGCGGGATGGTCTCCGTCAACCATACAAGTTAAAACAGCTGAGTCAAGGCCCCTACTAACACCTGTCCATCTTCTTTAAAAAGTACTGGCGTATATCAGACAACAGTGAGGACTGTATTAGTTTACGGCAGCGAAACATGACCGCTCAGGGTAGAAGACCTGAACCGTCTTTAGGCGTTTCACCAGCGATATCAGCGTTCAATCGCCTGTACCGGGTGACACCAACGAGTAATCAACGTGGAAGTTAAGAAGCGGGTGTTTGACACTGACTGTCACACGAGTTCTTTTATTCAGTCACTACATTTGCAAAGACTTAGATAGTTAAGCCATGTACTAAGAATGCCAGCTAATCGCTTGCGACACCGAGCACTGTTTGCTGACGCTTCGACCGACTGGCGTAAGGTACGAGGTGGACAGATGATGACTTGGCGTGGACAAGTGAAATCGTTCACGAAGGGGTTGGGCACTGTAGATCGGGTTCGTCTCCCAGGCTGGAGCCCTCTCGACTCACAAAGTCGATGGTTTGAAAATTTAGGTGAGAAGGCGGCTAACCGAGCTCAGTGGCGTGAATGTTGTTGTTGTTTGTCCGAGTTGTCTGCGAAGTGGGTGCATTTAATGACACGGGGCAGTGAAAGCCGTGAGGAAGCTGTCTTGTTGATGACGCCTTACTTTGACTTACAGCTTGGTTGTTTGTTTGCAAGATGTAGGCGCCTTGATGTTGTATGTTTGAATGTAGACATAGCTATTTTTAGTGACTAGGTCCCTTTCCTTCTCCCTTTTTTCTTCTCTCTTCCTAAACATGATTTGTTTCTTTTTCTTCATGGTTGCGCGGCAGTTAGACATCATTGTGAACCACTGATGTATTGTTCTCTATGACGATGATGATGATTAGTGTTCTGGATTGTAGGCATCCTCTTTTTCATGTTTGTGGTTAACGTTATAAAATCAGTTGGCTGAGAAACATTTGTTCAAGGGTGTGTGTTTGAGAGCGCCTTCGAAACATTTTGTTCACGGAAGGTGTTGGCGTGCCCAGTTCTATAAACATTTCAGTCAGCCCATTTCGAAAAGAAGCAATATATTCTAGTTCTTCTCCTGTCAAAGCTGATTAACTGAACATATCCTTTTCACGACGCGGTTTCTTCGGTTCTCCTGAACAGCTGTGAAATTAAGCTTAGACTACCAAACAAGTCAGGCCTAATGATGACACAATCAACTTACTTAATTCTGTCACAGCTTACGTAAAATCTGCAGTAGTGAAATTTTTATGTATTCACAACTTCTTATGCTTTATAACCCGTGTTCACGCCGTTAATAATAGTATATGTTAGATTTGTTAGTCTGGATTGTCACAAGAAAACATATTACCACGTGTTTATGGTTCATCACTTTGAGGGTATCTGCATTTCCTCTTTCTGTCTCTCTCTGGCTGTCACAATTTTGCATCGGTTTTATGAGATGACAGGGTGAGCATGTCGACGGTGACCTCCACCGATTTTGATACAAAGAACCGATATTATACTTAGGTTGGTGCGATGTATCCTATTCCCTGTAATCGGGGGTGATTGGATTTTGGGAAGGTGTCTTGTGGAAAGTGTCCCTGCGAGATTCTCTCTTGCCCCCAGAACGTTTTAATTAGCTGGGCTATTTGAAAGGTTCATTTCTGTTGGCCCCACAGGCTTCGTTTGTCTCGGGTGTCAAACTTATGGCTAAGTGGCACCCTGGGATGAGTGTCATCTTTTCAGCGGTCAGGTTTATTATACTGTAATGGATATTTACTCAGTGAACAAGCAGAGATGGTAGTGACACTGTCGCTATATTGAGAGGTGGCACTAACTCTGAGGACTAGTAGCACAGCCCTCTATTACCCAGTAGAAAGCACTAAGACCATTCTGATGATAACCGCTTCGATCTTGAGGAGTACTACGTTCTAACGAGAAAGTGAACACAACTAACCCAACTACTACCATTATTCTAGGGGCACCTATTTACGTTGATCTGTTGACAGCCTTCGAATCAACTACCTAAAACCAACCTGTGTGCCAAACATCTACTATCGGCTAATCCAGTTCATTCTCATTATAAAAGCCGAGTAACACTGGACAAAATGCCAGAATCTACCATGTGTCAACATGAATCGCATAGTCAGCGGTCCCGGGAAATCACCTTAACATTAGTCAAGGTTCGGCTCATGTTCAATGATTACAAAGACCATAAATCACTGCGAGAAAAAACCTCATTTTATTTTCAACTGTAATGTTTGAATTACTGTCGTATTTGGCTGGAAAAGAAAGTAACGTGTTGATGTATGGACTGAAGGTCAACTTTGATGAAACCTGATATCAGATGACATTGATCTATCTATCAGATGTGAGGTATTAATGAAATGAATCTCAAGATATTAGTACATTTTGGAAGTTGCACTTTTAGTATGCATGAAAACAAACGCACAGCAATCAAAAAATTGCTCCACTGTCAAACAGAAAATGCTGTGCTGTAAAAATTTGGATTAACTGGGGAAGTCTAAAAATCTGAATTTTGTTGTGCACTTGTAATATACAAGGACTGAGTTTGATGGTAACTGAGTATTCAAATAAAAATGATGTGGTGCGATATGGAAAGGCAATTTTATAATGAATTACTAGTAAGTTGTTTGGAATTTATATGATTTTGGATAAGACCAACTTAGGAAAATTTAGAGCATCGGTTGGATTAGAACCAGTCACAGAAACAACATGCCCAAACGCGGGAAGCGCTCTACGAGGCCACGCCAGGGAATTTCATGTTGGATAGGTAGATCTTGTACAGAAGAACCAGGTATTTGAAAATTCAGTAGGTTCTGTCAACAGCTTCAGTGTAACGGCATGGAATGTTATAGTTCTACTCTATATGATCCCTTACAAGTACCACTTTCCTAAACTTGTCATCTTAATTAACAATTTGAATAAATAAGACAGTAGGCTGATATTGCAAGATTTATGTCCGGACAAATTTCGCTGTATCTTCGCGAATGCATACCACAGACCATTTATATATCACTAAGAGAAAGTGAACAAGATACCAAGGAAAGTCAGTTGTCAGGGTTCACAATCACTGTCACAACCAAAATGGCGACAATCTTACAAGCAGTTGTTTCTGAACACACAACACGGGTTTGAACCTTTGGGATTGCAACAGTCTCAGCACAGCGTCACTATGATTATTACAGAAACAAAATGACCATCTCCCTACAATATCCTTCCAGTCCGCCAGACTTCAGTATCACAGTCACTGTCTGTTGTTTTGAGGACCATGTCGTGAAAGTTAATGTCTCCGTTTACTTATAAACCGCTGGACTGCAACGGGGATTTCAGTGACGTTCATAGAAAAGTGAACAAAACACCATTTGAGAAAAACGCAATGGGGGATCAAATTGATATTTCCCTTAACGTAGATAGATTACAAAAGGTTGCAAACATGACAAGGAGATGAACTGATTGTCCTTATAAATGGTGTCCTACCCCGGGGCCAGATCGTCCCACTGCTAGTTAACCCTGAAATGAATTACATTTTGGATGGCGTTGATGACGTAATCATGGTGTGGAATTTCATCCCGGCAGTGAGTCAACTGATGGAAGTATAGGTAGGTAATTGCATTACTTAGCCCTTATACCTAAGGTGTGGAGTTCACAGTGAACACAGTGAATGAAAGACCAAGTCTGCACACTATGCACGTAAAACCCTCACAGTGCAAGTGCTGTTTCAAAAGTGGAGCTCCTACTCACAACTTCGTCATTGCTAACAATCCAGTGGTGACTGTCGTCTATTTCATATACTACCACTAAGATAAAAGAGAAACCTAATCCGATGTCTAATAGATAGGGCCACGAAAATATGCTCGAGCGACAGCATCGAAGAGGAGAGACAGTTTATGTTTAATACACTCGTTGAAAATGGCTATCCGGAGCAATTTGTTCGTAAAAATATGCTAGTGAGCACTAAGATAGATAAACCACTAACTGCAGACAAAAAGTCTGTTTATATTTCCTTGCCCTTCAAGGGTGATGGTATCGCTGAAACCATAACGAAGAAGCTTAATGTAGCTATCAATAAAACGTATTTCGCAGCTCAATTACGCGTTCAGTTTACCTCCACACCAGTATTGCGCCTTCAGCTGAAAGATATATTGCCTGTTGATGCCGCCTCCTTTTGTGTTTACCGTTTTGTTTGTCCCTGTGGAACAAGCTACATAGGTCGCACAACACGGCGATTATCCGAACGCATTCGGGAGCACCAACCGGTGTGGCTCACGCGAGGATCGATAAGGCCCTGCTCGTCTGCGGTCGCAACGCATTTGATCGAGTCGAACCATCTAATCAATCAGACAGAATCGTTCAAGCCAATCTACCGAACACGTGGGATACAATCGAAACAGGTCAAAGGTCGTATACTATCAATTGCAGAGGCCATCGCAATTCGCCTATACTCACCAGCATTGTGCGCTCAAAAACGGCTGGTCAAAACGTTAAACCTTCCATGGCCGTGTACGCAAACCCAGCATAGAATGATCGCATAGATGTGACGTATCTCTCGCTGATTTCGTACAACTCACGTGGTCAATGTTATGTAACTAAGTCTCATGACTCAAACCAGAAAGAAACTGTTGACTGACATCTTTCGCTTCAGTGATACGTTATTTACCACCCCCATCGAACCCATATAAATGTGTTGTATTTAGCCTGATGATGAAACACCGAAAACGAGCTTGTTTGCTACGCGTTTCTTCTCATGACTAAACTGGGTATTTTCACAGTATTTCATATACGTGGGTTCGACCCACCTCGTCAGCCTGAAATAGTGGTTATGAGATGGTAATGAGAATAGAAAAACAATTGCGTTTTTGAACTTGGGTCATATGTGACATCGAAAAGACGTTTGTTTTATGGCAAAAGAAACGGTTGTAAATGCTCTTGTTCGGCCACTTTTACTCAGTGGAACGTGGTATATTTTCAGCACAGAACTACTGTGATTGATCTTTCTATTCGTCACTAAACACTTATCGTAGAAATGCTTAAAATGCGCTGTCTGTTGCCTGCGCCCAATTCGCAGTATACTAGCTAAATGGGTTAAGTAGTGAAATTGTGCAATCTAGAGTGGTTAGACTGCGTGTCTCGTCAATCGACTGAACCTTCACATTACCGCACGTTGTTCATCGAGACCACGGACAACTGGACAAATTCACGAGTTGGTGAAGTAAAAAGGAAACTATGAACAATCTGATACCAGATGGTTATGATCAGTAAAGTGAGTGAGCACCACCTGTCCACATGAGGACGTTTCAGTTACTTTGATAACTAAATTGAAAGATAGCAGCACGGAGCGATTAGTAGAATATTTGTATGCAGAACATTATTACTGTCCATTTTCGCTATAGCTACTGCTTGTTCTCCTATTAATACAGCTTCATTCCACTTGTTTCAGTCAGACTAATAGCTGTTTCTGTAAGAATCGATGAATGAATGTGTCTTTCACACGGTTGCTAATTTCAGTAACGTCAGACTAATTTTAGGCTGTCAAATACAACCACTGACATGTAACCGGCTAATGCTGGAAGTATATGACTTTTAAAACGAGAAATATGAAATATTTTCTGAAGCATATATTGTCTTATCTGTAGAAATGTACAATATGAAATCATAGATATATATTTACAGAAGTATGTAAGAATAATTTATCAGCTGCATATTTCGGACGCGGTTTCACTAATATTTGAAGCAAATGCACCACAGAGATTTTTGAGATTTGGTCAAAATGCCTCAAACAATTCAGTCGTCGGTTTCAGTTTCATTAAGCTGGGGAGATTAAATATGCTTGTCCACTTACGGGAAATTTGAACGGTATTCTCTGATAGGTAATTCGCTTCAGTTCACCTATATATTCAATCACATTTCAGTCAGAAAAAGATATTCTGTGTTATGAATCATGACTGTAAGGCGAGTCTGAAATAGATCCAATTATGAGGAAGCCAGCCTGTGTCAAGTTATTCGGAACATCAAAGACTGTTTACCGATACAACAGTATGTGCTGCATTTTGAGGATCCTCTTCTGGATTTGACACTGCTCGAATGAAGTCAGTAGGCTTAAAGTTGAGCGAGTGACGTTGTCACTAGATAGACGTGTGTGGTTATTTATGAACGTTATGAAATGGCTTGTTTCCACAGACTAAGGACAACCTGCGAGCAAGGATAATTATTTCTTCCCTCAAAGGAGATGTTTTCTGAATCCAATTATTAGACTAGATTTTGTGTTTTTAATAGCAATCGTCATTTTGGTGGCAAACAATTTTTTTATACCCCAGTTTGTTCGTACAACCATAGTGTATATCAAGTAGTCAGTTTGCTTATGAAATAGTCGCGAATATTGAAAAACATTTGCCATGTTTCCTGGTACATTCGTTGAAACTGAAACGGGTATCATGCAATCGCCAGAAGAAGTGAAGACAAGCTTTGGAGTTGTTTTTGATGATATTTGGAATTAGTTTTAATCATTTGGTTAGGTGTACATTAAACAAATTTACATTTATTATTGAAAGCATTTGCTACGGTAGACAGAACTAGTTTTAGAGATCTGGTAACTGATAATCAATCAGTGTGAAACAACGTTAGTTTCCGTGGTTATTCTGATGTCAAAATCGGGTCACGGACGGAAAGACAGTGCATGTGTTGTCCTAAAGAAAGGGCCTGCTATCCACTTTATAGTTATGAGCTATTATATCTTGATCAGTCCTTTCTTCAGTGCCTCATTCGTGCCATCTAACATAGATACGGCCTTCCACTGATGAAATATCTGGAACTACTCAGGTGGCCAAGAAGTCTACTCGGTACCCGGTTGTGAAGACTGCCGCTGACCAGAAAGTGTTGTTCATATTTTCAGTCGTGATGAATCATACGCAATAGTTGTGTATAGCTAAGGACCTGGTGGAAAATCAAGTTAATCTGTCCTATGTTATCCTTGAAGAGCTGCAAGTAACAACAGCATCCTGGTTCATCAAGCCTGACGAATGAACTGTGTTAACTGATACTAGCATAAACTGGTGACTAACAAAACCAGGCTGCCTGGACCGATAGAATTAAAATTTTTAAGACTGACTGTCACATTTATTAAATTTCACACTATTTCAATGTTGTGCTTGTGGATGCCGACTGGGTGTTAACTGCCTACGTATTGATCTGATGAGTCAGATAATAAGCAAGGCAGTTGAAGCGATTTAACGAAGTTTTACTGTCCACACAAGGTTGGGTTACGTAATCGAACAGCAATGGCCTAGGCTGCGACCAACATTCGCAGGCAAACAAGTTTTAATGGATTCGGTGGAGCGTTGGAGATAACGACGAACGATCGATCAATGTTGACCTGCTGATCGCTGTCAACCAGGTCACCTACAATGGCAAAAGATAAATCACGAGTGTTATTGTAGGTACTAGTACCTCCTGAGACTGCCCGGTTATGCAATCCTTAGTACACGTCTTCTAACCATTCTGGGCTCTGTCAACATTTAGGACACTTTTATTCAAGACTTCGGAGTCAACTGTCCTCGCAGATGTCTCACTGGAAGAAAATGCATTTTTATCTTGATACTAAAATTCACTGGTTTCGCAAGAGATCACTTCCTCATGTTTGCTGTTCATATTAGTCTTTTCTAGCATCCTACGGAATTCATTTGATGATTCTGGTGTCGTCTGCCTTTGGCACCCTGACTAAATGAGAGACTTTATTTGTTTGGCATTGTACAATAAATGGTACCCTGCATTTAAGAGTCAGTATTTTGAAGTCCCCACATTTCTATTTTTTAACGTTTATCTGCTTTGTTTTTTCTCTGTCAGTTGACCTGTTTTAAAGAAAAGCGTGTATAATCGGCTTGTTGAAATTCTTGACAGTGGCACGGAATAGAGAGTGCATACACACATGCAAGTGAGCATCCGGAATGAATGAACGTTGAAAAGATGTGAAGTAAACTTCAGAGCTACGGCATTGAATCCTTCTTCCTCCAGATTGATGTCGCACGAGCTGTATCAGTTGTGCGTTACAACGTATACGAGCAGTGAAATTTCCACAAAGCGTTGATGGACAGGCCTTTCAGTCTTTGACTATCTCATCCGGATTGTGTGCTCCTTAGAATAATCATCTTAACATCCAGCTTTGTCGCGGTCTTCCGCGAACTAAGATCCGGAATTCCCGAGCTGTCCGGTCCAACCACTAAGTTCTTCTACTTGATAATCATAGCCAACTATAAAACCTCGCCCACATCTTTCCACCGTGCTGGATCACAAACGACAAGATGGCACGGCCAGCTTAACGAAAAGGTTACGCAAGCGTAGCTTTTCAGGTTTCGAAGGGTCTGGTTAATAACGGCAACTTCGTTCGTCAGACCGGACAAGACCGCGGTTCCTTATAACGCATTTGTGGTAACGGATATCAGCAGAGCCCAGGCCGAGAAGATTGAAAAGTGAAGAGCCAACTCTTATAATAGTGTCATTCAGTCAGTTTTTAATACCAGGTAATATCGCGCGGTCTCAGGCCATCGCAATCCTGTGACTATCATACTTCGGTGAATTACTTATTCCTATCATTCAGACATAAGTGACCAAAGATACAGTCGCTGATTTTTGTTCATTGACTGTTCCGTTTCTAATAGTTGTCTGGCTACAACCAGACATTTTCCCTCCTTGATGTATGAATCCTGAACCCCAAGCATTTTAGCGTCCTGGAAAGCCTTTCCTGTTAACAGGCTCATCTTGTTTCTTTTTACTCTTCACGCATCGTACGAATCGCTTTCGTTTCATAACTACTGAGTTGTCTGCATTTATGTGAACAGCTGTTTTCGGAATCCTTACTGGGTTTTCACACATACGTAAGTTACAAGTGATTTACATATTAAAAATTAGAACACATCAAGCGGGTCATTAAAATCGTAAACTATCAAAGGTGCCTGTCTTGGGAAATGCGTTCGTTAATGTATCAAGTAGTTCAGCTTTGCTTGAAGGCACATGTAACAGAGTCACATATTCTGCAACATTCCAAACCTCTTCCAGTGGACTGTGATCCATCCCACGTCTATGATTTTAAGGATTTAGTTGACTTGTTCTAATTTTTCATGTACATAAATCACAGGCACCCTATGCAGTTGTAAGAGCCTGATGATATCGGAAACACCTGTTCGCATAGTTGACTTCCAATGAACTGTATGAGAACTTGGAAACAATTGTCTGTACTTGCTGCTCTGATTGAAGGGTTTGACAAGTATCTAGTGTTGCTCATGCAGCTCTCTTCTTTTGATACTCAGTTTGCTTGGAATTTTCCTTTTTCACATTTTTGGTTTTACCGCTTGTTTCTTCTCTAGATGAAGTTATGTGGATTGTTCTTCAAAATGGCCGATAAACGGTGGTGGGCGCACTAGTTGTGTTAAATGAATTAAAACAAACTTTTCATATATACGATGGATATGATGGCGGAAGTTCAAAATGAGGTGGTGTCCACTATTGATAAAGCAGTTTTCATAAAACTTTCATTAGAAATGGATGACATAATCGACTGATCTAGCCGTTATCTATATCCATCACTTAAAAGCGTCTTTCCAGCAGCAGCCCAGGGTTTTGTTCACGACAATACCGATGTCGAGAGCGAAACTCAGACGAAAACTTCCAACCAACGATTAGTCAGCAATCGTGCACTCATCTCCATACGGTGATTGTGTGACAGAAGGTGCTGGTTGTAAGAGTGTATGAAATCAAAGACCACTACCCAGCCTGCATCGAGACGGGTCACCATGACTCGATCACCAGCGTTATTATCACACACCGTGCTGACAACAATCATCGCAATAACATCGCCAAAGCTTCCCAGATTATCCATAACATTGTCATCGTTCGGCCAAGATAAAATAGCACAGTATGGCGATCGACTGACTACAATTAACATAAATAAACTTAACATGTGTCCGCACAGGAAATTTGTTCAGTACTTACAACATCCATGACAAATCGTCATTTCTAACCCATCTAACCATATGCAAATCTCTAAATCTGACCGAATGATGTATCGTCTATTCATAGTCTGGTTCATGTCTAACCATCTGTATGGAGTCTAGAATTGACTTCTGTTATAACTCGTCAACAACTGCCTCAGGGACCTTGTAGTCTTCCTTGAGAAACCTTCTGATGAAACCTCTTTACACATTGACTGCAGAAAGAAGTATCAACAGTACTTGGTCATCTCATTGTCATTCACGCTTTAGGTTGTACGATTTTAAGAAAACCGATGGTTTTCGCTGATGGATTATCCCTTCAGGGCAGTGTAACGTTACCATATATCTTGATTCTTGTGCTCACAACAGTTTGTGTCCTCCTGCGTCAAGCCCCTCAAACGAAAACTTTAGTTGCCTCTCATTCTCAAAGTCATCGTGGTTCCCTACTGTACGGCAATAAACTGTAGAAAAATTTACCAGGCACCTGTGGAGTCCTGTTGATTAGATTACACGTGGAACTTGTTAAATGGTTATCAGTAACTGAAAAGGCATCAATATCGTTAGCTTCAAGGGTGATAAGTAAAATCATGTGGACTGCAGATATCTATAAAGACTGGAACAGTTAGTGCAATTAATCTAGCTGTGGTGCATTTGTCAGTGCTTGGTAATGTCATGCTGCAAGCCACAGTGTTCAAGTCGCTAGTCACAAACATATGTAATGGTGTCTACGTATCCTCTAAGGACGGCATCTTGTTTTACACCTGGATAGAGAAAGTCTTCATATAGAGATGGTCAACCTTGACGCTGAAAGCATATGCACACGGAAAGACAAAACAGGGACACCATACTGTCCTCTAGAAAAGAAGGAATGTCACTGACTAACTACAAAACAACCAAGCAACCGCAGTTACGTCAAACGAGGAACAGTCCACTGCGACAAAATAAACAAAAGTAAACAGACCAAAAGAAACGCATGCTGGATTTATGCTTACTAATAGGTGAAACCGGATGCCATTATATGACAAAACTATGCCAGATCACCAGTTTAGTTCTTGGGACAATTATGCACTTACTGACCTCGTAGTTATACTTCAGTGTTTAGTAAATAACTTGTACAATAAGTAAACACTCTAACTCCTCAAGTGTATGTCCTTCTAGTATTACACGTTCTATATTTCCATGTCAGTGCGTACTATGAAAAACTTGAACACATCTAAAAATATCATTTAGAAAACAATATGATATCATCGTATCTTCATGATTACAGTTGACAAGCTGGACGACAATTTCCACAAATAGCAATTGCCAGCAGTGGATAGGCAAACGATTGTAGTAAGACATAATATGCGTGCTGGGATTGCCCACCCACTGTGGAACACGAAAACTTGTTATATGCATTGCGGTAGTTTGATTTTAATGCACAACATGTCTGTCGGGTGCTACGTCTATTCTGAAGTGGTAAGTTGGTCACTGGGTATTGTAGGCTGAATCCGATTTCCTACCTTGACACATGCACCGAACAATACAGTGTACCTATCAGTGTACACTAACTAGACTCTCCAAAGTATTTCACTTCGATTACTAAGATCCTAACTTAGATAACCTCATTAGGTCGTTCCATTCTGTGGATTAGATGTTTGTTATTTTTATCTTTTTGTTGAATTGCAGTTTGTCCCACACTTTCCGGACGACGTGCTAACTGCTTACTTCTCGCTACCGGAATTTATCTCGCTCCCGTCTAGTATTTGAACTACTGATCAGTTTGAAATACTGTTTCCACACAACCGTGATTTATATTCACTAACACAAGTAAACTAACATTGTTTATTCCCGTACATCACAGAACTGTCCATAAGTCTTTTCCGGAGAGACTCAATGATGATGAATTACTTCTTAAAACCATTTGAAGCTGTATATATTTGCCGTTTACTTGTCCATACCCTGCATTAGCTTAGGATGTGACTCGCAGACATTTACGCATCTCTGGTTTTAAGTCATCTGTGATAAAAGCTCAATTACATATGCAATCAACCTCGTCTGAATGCAAAAAACTTGAATGTTTCTTAATGTTAAAATCATAATGTATGTGTACACCAGTGGTTAGGCACCAACTATCACAATTACCGAAAATGACTGGCAACAGGTGCTTGATTTTTTACAGTTGGGTCTCATGTGAAAGTTTTTTAAACTTCAATTTGCAGCTTTCAATAAATTGATTTTTCGCTTTTTCCAACATTTCAGCAATCACGAAGTGTATTGATTGTCGAAATGATGGGAGCAGATGTAGGTGTTAATTATCGCATATAAATCAGTTCTGGTCATTAACTAGGATCACTGGTTCATGCGTATTCAAAGGTGCACCACATATTAGCGTACTGTTATCAGCTTTGTTCAGTTAATGACAAGGCACTTTACGTCGACAGGACGAAGCAAAATGAGCTGAGTAAATTTGGGAAATAATTACAAATTCCAGTGAACTTTTTCAAACGCCATCTCTCACACAATAGAGGGGTAATAAAAATTTCCCCCGTTTTTCTTCTACGCACAAAAACATCTTCGTGATTAGATTCGTCACAGAGCACTAAGTAAAAATCCGTAGATGCTCAACGAGATATTACCGGAATGATTGTAGAGCAAATTGAAACATTGATTTCCCATTATTTAATTAATCTAAATGGCAAAATGTCTACACTGTAAAAGGAAAGTACATCATTCATCCCCTTTGGTCGATTATGTAACATATTCAGTTATTTATATTTAGCGCATGGCGACAAAAATAAAACTATGCAGCATCACATGAGTGTATATCGGGATAGGATAAACGGCAGTGCCAGGACAACGAAGTTGATTGTTTCAGTGGCATCTGCTAAAGGACAGTCGATGTATGACGCTTGATTAATAGCTCTTCCGTAAACCCCATCATATTAGAGTTGCGTCACAGGACCACAAACAAAGTGACGAAGTAGACCACATACGATCGAAGATGTAGGACTTCTGCTCGGGTGTTGGCATGCCGATGCATGTTGTCATTGTTTGCACGAGCCAATTGAGGAGTTGGTCCGATGTCTTTCATCGCAATTTTCGGTTCTGTCAATGTTTATGTCACCGCAACTATATGTAAACTTGTAGGTGATATGAGAGACAGTGTTTTAGGAGGAGAAACCATCAGGCAATAGAGAGTAATCCTGCGGGTTGGAAGAAAAAGCAGTTCTGCGCGGAATAAATCTGACCAACTGCAGATTGTAAGTTCCGATTTATATCGTTAGTATCGTGGCGTCTCATGTGAAAAAGGTTGACGAAAGCCTGCTTTTTTGCTGCTGACTGTGATTGAGAATTGAACACTCCTACCTTGTATTTAATTTCAACAAATTTAGTAGGATACACATTCGGCAACAAAACATCCCTCAAATACTCCTTTTCAATGCACGGCCGTGCATACTTTCATTTCTTGGTGAAAAAGATTTCAAATAAAGCCACGTTTATAAGCTACTGGTGCACATGAGAAGAATTGTAAGCACCTCTCGCTCTAAGTGGCCCTCCATAAAAATCCATCTGTGCATAACGACTAAACGACAGCAAATATGAATAGGTAAGGAAGGTCACGAAACACCTGACTTCTGTTCATGGAGGACAGAGAGGCCGTGGTGAATGCAGTGAAACTTGTGAAAAAAGTGTTATGAAATGAACATAATTGGGAACCGTTGAAGTACATCCACATAAAGCGGCAAAACTAATAGAATCAAGTAGTCCATTTTCGACTAGTCCAAAAAATATCAGTTAACGTTTGACTTAGCTGAGTGTGCGTTGTTACATCATCAGCTTACTTATAAACATATCCGTTGAATGCAAAACGAATAGCTTCCGTAGGGATGATAATCAATTTTTTAAGACTACCAATAGGAATGGATGAAAATGTAGTATGAAGCAGAATAACATTACATAAAAAATCAAGTGTCGTGTAAGGCAACATTTTTGACTAGTGAATCAATGTCACATGAGTATGTTTCCTGTGAACAACTCATCGAAATATTCCCTGATGTATCACATAACTCAATAAAGTTTTTCGCAGGTCGGAAGCTGATGGTTTCAGGAATTGAACAAAAAAGTTGAACCAGTCGAGCGAATTTGTGGTATGCTGTATCATCATTAATAAGAACATACTTCAAAGGACCACCAATTTTACGTTGTCTGGGTGATCCTCTCATTCTCGATTTAGTGGTCACATTGGACTCCAGTCGTTTATAATCCCACTCGTTTATGTGGACATACAGTAAAATAATTTGCTACAAGGCTACCGCACATCATAACGTATCATGTACACAGGTCACATTATTGACCCTGCCAAATCGTGTGACGTGTTATTGGTCAGCCGGAATCCGCAATTACCCGTTTTGTCTGAGGTACTTTTGAGCACTTTTTGCTGCCAGGCCTTGTGTATGCATATGCTGTTGACGCAAACAGTGCGCTTGCCGCTTCAGTTGCGGTTGTCATTCCTTTCCCCGTTATATTTTAATGAATAGTTCCAACAGTAAACAACGCCACTCTCACTATACACATCTACGTATTCATAGGTTTGATATAAAGAAAGTCTACCCAAGCCAACGTTCTCCGCATGTGTTATCGCCTTCTTTATATCCGGAAATGTCCGAGTTATTTGATGATCGCCTATTCCCTTCAGGGCAGGTTCTTCTTCCATTTTTCTTCTTGTTGACATCTTCTTTTAGGTAATTTGAAATATATTACTGCCTAACTTTCTCACATTGAGGTATGTGAAAGATGGAAAAACGTTTCCGTTTGATGCACTAAATTATTTGGCTGTCTGTAGTGTGACTGCTTGTCGTTCTTGCCCACGCAGGCTGACCAGTTTTGGTATGTCATGGGGTCCCTGCGGATCCGACACCCTATAGAAACTGATGGTGACGCGAAAAAACCAATGACGCAGTTAATCAAAGAAGGGCTGAAAATTTGTGTGATAACTAGGGTATAATGTTCCGGTTAGTTCAAGACTAGAAAGCTGAAAGCTGTGTTGAATCGACTCTTGGTTGTAGCGAGATACAGGACTGGTCTGTATTCTATTTTCTTGCGGGACCATTTTAAACTTGTATCTACTTAGGCTAAGTCAACCAAATTGGAGTAAAACTCAGGAATGTGGATCTTTTGCATCCGAGATATATGGTCTGCAAAAGATGTTACCGGGAACCTGCTGACAAGCAAATAAAACAAAATTAACAATCACAACCAATTAGATGAGCTGCCTTACAAATGACGAAAACGGTCAATCTAATCCACAATAGAGCCTTCTCATATCACCACGTTTCTGTACTTTTAGTTCCAAAAAGGTTTGTACTAACAATAGTAATGCACTTTTGTCTTCCTTCGTGTATAAATGTGAAAGTTATTGTTGTTTTGCGCTGGTTTGAAAGGATATGGAGGATTTTTTGAATGTGTTTTTCAAGATAGATACTGATTATGATGAGACCATCACCATGCAAGACTTGGAAACATTCGCCAAGAAAAATCAGCTTGATCCACTCATAACCAAAGTAAGTTATTCTCATTTAGATGAAACGTTTTTGTGGCCCTAACCATCTGTGAATGGCGAGTAACTGAATGGCTAAGAGAAGCAAACATTGCTCAAAGTTTTCGGATTATAAATTGTCTTAGAAGGATCCAGTAAATCGACTACTGTCGACAGGAGTGCAATAGATTTGTCAGTCTTTCGTTGAAGCTGAAGTAGATGTGAATGTTGCTTATTAGTCCAATTCTCCGGACTCTAATGTCCGATGTCAAATTTTCTTTCAGACAATTCTCACGTTCTGTAAAAAATGCTCTCTTTTGCTAGTAGCTCTTAGTGAACACTACTTTACAGGTTAATGTGACATTTGAGTTAATCTTGTTTATCCGCACCACAGAAATGCAGATGAGTTACTTAAGCTTTACATTAGGTGGCTCTTTTTTGTTGAATAGTTATGTGTGTTAAGTAGTTTGGGATGTGTGGTGACTTAGAGGAGACCCGCTTGCGAACTGTCTCGACTTCGGCTGGATTTGAATCAACCTCTTAGTTGTCAGTAATGCAGTTTCAATGCTCCTCGGTAGCGTTGGTGGTCATCAGCACTAACCAATCGAGAAATCTTGCGTAGACAATCAATCTGCTGGACCATTATACGGATTCCACAAGACACATTTAGTTGAGGGAGTAATTAGGTCCAAATGTCGAAGTTGTGAGACTCCGGCTTGGTGTTCCCGTGTATGAGCCTGCTTCTTCTGGTGCTAGTTCAAATCCAGCCAAATACCAGGTTTTTCCTCATCAAGCCTCTTCTAAATATTCAAATCTGTCAAGCACCTCATTAGTAATACCTAAATTTCGTTAACGCTTCTGTCGGCTCGTTATTTTACCACTGTTATGTGCTCTGGCTTGTAAACTGGTGTGGCGTACAGTTACCGAAAGAAATCAGCTGGATTGTTTAGTGTACAGATCAGAAACCTGAGCTTTCTGACTACTTTACGTTCGTTATTCATTCCGTACCAGTAAAATATGGGACTCAAGTACAAAGCGAGTTTGGTACTATTATCTACCTGGGTAATCTCTTTTATATGTCTAATGTTTCTAAATGTAAGCTTCTTTTTCGCGGCGACTATGCTTCTTGCTCATTAGTAAAACGTAGATGAAATATCCTGAAGTGTACATTTACAGATACCTATTGTTTCTGAAGTAGTGATAGTAACTTTGAGATTATACCTGTCAACAACTGTTTCCTTTATAAGCAGGCTTGTTTTCTATTTCCACTCTAAACATTAGGACCTAAATTCATTGGCTTCAAGTGGATCCTTTCTCCAAGTAAGCCTAGGAATACCAAAATATATTCAAGTTTGTACTTTCTACATTGGTTTATTTTTCCTTACGTGGTTCGGAAACAGCACGAAGTTACCCAAAGACTATCTGCATAATGACTTGAAGCTATCAGCGTACCAATGAATATTGACTATTTAAGCAAAAGAGTTGGATAACTTGGTACGAAACAACTACCGGACAGACGTGATGTGCCTTTTGATCCATTGGAGATGTAACGAAGGCAACGGAACAAACTAAAACCGCATCTGAACAAGTTAACCTAAAACCCGGAATTTTTGAAACTATCGACTGCATTGAGAATGAAAGAAAGAACACAAACTTAATGACGAATTCAATGGGGAGATTCTAAAATCTAATAATCTAGGCTCAAACATTATATAGTTAATTGCTTTGCTTGTATTTATTCGTTAAACAGCTGGAAGAATCTTTATAACTGGATATGTATGTCGTTAAACTACAACCGCTTGCTCGGTAGATAAGGCTGTGGAAGGCGTTTAAAATCTCGCACGAGTTGGGCAAATCCACGAATTCGCAAAAGACTGTTCCATTTAATTTTCAGTGCAAAAATATGCACTGTTTCTCTGAGTGATATTGAGCATTCACAACCCCGAGTGTTTTACAAAATGATGTGTATTTACTTGTTCTTGCTCATCTGGAGCGCAGCACAGTTGATTGTTTATCTTCCATTAACAGTAATCAAGATTATTTAACGAAAAAGACGCTGTAAGGTTTCATTTTTATATCCGGATTTTTCATATATTTTGCAAATCTTCACTCAAAATAAAAGGTCGTTTCATGTTTGTCGAAATCTTTTCTGACGCAGCAATCTTCAGCAGAAACTATCCACATCATCAATATATTTGTAACATAAAGTTTTCCCTACATATATTTCACATGATGTATGATTTTATGTTTGTCTTCGAGTTCGTTTGCAAACGTTTATAATTACATGTGTTGACACCCATGGAGATCTATAAATACTAACGATACCTCATGCATTGTTGAAGTAGAGTGGGTTTGAAGATATGTACAACTTTCGGTGTTGATGTGAATCACCTGCATGATGTTTTTATACGGCGCAGTGACAAAGTAAGCTTCCTCAGAAAGCTATCCTAGCAGCCGCGCACTTACGGTACCTGCTGTATGTGAAAATCAGCTGTCCTTTTAATAGAATAGACTGGATGGCTGGGGTTGATTTCACGGCAGTTCAGAAGGATAGTCAAACTCAGCTGACCTGCGGTCACTCAGTTTATGATCTGTCGTTTGATCCTCGTAATCGTGTATAAACCTAAAGATAAAGCTCCATGTTTTACAACCAGGCATCACGTATACTCATTTAATTGGCCCTGCAGGTTGTCATGTAGTGCTCGTTCTATCAAGGATGGGATGATTGGATGGACAAACAAGAAGCGAGAAGTTAGCAACTGTATTACAAATACTATCTACGCATCCGGGAGAGGTCACCAGTATTTCGAGATAGGAGAGAGGAAACAATGTCTGCCTGAGCCCCAGACCGTAGTGATAATTTCTACTGCGACCTGGTTTGCTTTTCAACAGAATCGGACAGATGCGGTGAAATGTCACAGTGCCGGCGCACTTTTTAATCATAGTGTGCTCGACTCATTGCTCCCCTAAAATTATTAAACTAACGATTGGAGAAAGTTGACCAGATCATGACCTTCTTCTTCAGCGTTTCTCTGAAGATGTTGCTTGAACAAAAGATGCAGGAGGATCGACAAAAATGGCCAGTAGGGAGAACTTCCCACAAGTGGTACATTCAGACTCTCAAGCTTGTATCACTGAATTCGGGTTAAAGTGACATAACCTCTATCTATTTGCCTCTATCTTTATTGACCTTCCTGTCAGAAAGGATGTATTAAGTGAACTCTTCACAAGAATGCACGGGAAAAATCTAAGGCGATATATTTTGTGGCCTGACTTTGTGCACGATCGCTCTACATTGGTCTTCACTCCACAACTCAACTAGCCATAGTTTACTCGCTTGCTCACTCTTGCCGAGCATCACGTATTGCTAGAGGACGTGGACGACAACTTGCGTTGTTTAACGTTGTTTAGAGTAAGTTTGTTTTACGGGCTACTGCTACTAATGTGATCGGCCTCACCCTTCTCAGTAGCATGAGCAACATGTCTGTTACCCATAAATTGGTGAAGACGACACAGGTTCGAGTACTGACTGCTGAATAAGCCACTGATATGAGATTACCCAACTACAGCTTTCGTGTCAGGAAACGTTGGTACTGACACTCCACTTAACCTGTTTTGCAAACAATGGAGTTTACATTTTTAACACCAATTGCGTAATTATCAGCAAAGATGCAGGCCCTTAATTCTTAATTAATGAACCTTTTAACTGCCGTAGTTTTTGTCACATTCATGCAACGTACCGCAGTTTACCTGGCAATCAAACAAAAACAAGCACTGATCTAATCTTCGATGACTTCAGCAGTTTTGGAAGCAGCAAAATTGTTTGTTTCATACCTCTATCCATTTTGCGGACTCATAGTGCATATTTTAGACAGATGCTCCAAAGGCTATACAGGGCTTATGTTTGACATAAGTTTTCCGACAAATTTTCATGCGATGTTGTCTATTCTTTTCTCCGTTTACAGCGATGGACAACTTTGTTCGATAAAGAACGTGCAGGAAAAATCACATTGAGGAGATTTTGTGAAGTCTTGGGCCTCAAACCCGAAGAAGCGTGAGTTGAACTTGTTTAGATTAACTTTCAGAAGCAGTGAACAGTTAGAATCAATAAGCAGTTCAAATGTCAGTTTAACCAAAGCTTAACTAGGTAATATGCATGACGTATGGAGTACTATACCTAAGAAGCCCGTAATTTTTAACAAGAGAGAATAAATATTTGCATGACCATTCTTGTAACACACCACTCTGAGTAGAGTAGATGCCGGGTTCATGTAATTTTATGTGTGAAATTATATCTCTTGTGGTTTGGGTTAACGACTGTCCAATTTGAAAACCTTGATATCTCATACATTGAATTGGCCAACTGACTAGGTTCTTTGATTGCGCATTTGAATTTGCATACACCAAAACTGTGAGATTTTGCGAATAGTTTTATCTATTTGCTGGAATTTTCAACGAGATTCTAAAAATTCCTTAACACAGTAATCCGTAATTGCGTGAAACCTTCCAATTAAATAATTATATTGCAGTTCCATTTTTGCTTAGTGCTTTTAAACAGGTGGCGTTATGAGCTAGTTGAATTCCTTCGTACATATGATATTCCATTAGATTGTCTGGTGAACTTGCAGAGTTAGATGTGATTCAATTATAAAAGTCTCGGACTTCGGTTAGGTTCGAACCAGTGACAGAAACTACACGCCCAAAAGCGGTGAGCATTTTGTCAGTTAAGCTATAGCGTGACAATGCGAGGATAAAATGTTTGCATTGGAATCCATCAAATGCTCCACGCGATTATCCGTCATTGCGAAATTTCTCGAGTAGTTCATAAATAGGTCTCACCTAAACAGTGAGGTCTACCAGAATACCCATCACTTATTATTACTACTTATTATTATTACATTAGTGAAAGCACTTATTTAATATATACCACCACTTGTCTCAAAGAATTACTTAAAAATAAGACAGCGACATCATGATTTCGCTGACAAATTCCGTGTACTTAACAGTTACTTAGAGGCTAGTACACATGAATTCACAATAAATTCATTTTTTTAAGAATTACTATGAGTTGAGGATACTACTGATGACTCTTCAGTACGCAAAACATCTTTTAGTATTTCAACATTTGTCTGAAAGTGAAATCAGTGGACCTTGATTATGAGACGATTCAGTAATTGAAAAACATTCAACATAACATTTTTGAAACTAGTTGAGATGAGGAAACAATAAATATGATAGAAACATCGGATATCGTGTATTTATACAGTCTCTAACAGATTAATCCCAATGTTAATACTACTTGTTGCTGTACTCAGAATTGCGGACGATCATAATAAGTAATTACTGTCTTGTTAAATCTTTTCAAGTGCGGCTTACAGCTGCTCACAAAAATGACTATAGAACAAAAGGAAACAATAGCAGATGTTTGAATTTTGAATAGTTTCGTTTACACCTATGTCCTTGTTGACCAGTTGCATGGCCGATAAGCCGTTTTGAGTAATCAATTCGTAACAAGTCCACTGTTCCCTAGCATGATCATCTATGTTGTCACATAGGAGTTAGTAACAAAAGTCACATTGTGATGGAACAGCTAGACGGGACCCAGGTTGCCGTAATTTAGCAAAGCTTTGCAACATATTAAAAAAATGGACATCGTTTGTGATGTCACTCTGAGTATCTGGGAACTCGAGAAATATCGCTTCATATTAATTACCTAGTTAAATGCTCTGCTGAGTGGTGTTGCCTACATAATTTTCTATGACGTTTTTATGGAACTCTGCGGGTTGGAACCAAAAAAGATTACTTCGACGAAAATCACTATCTTATGTCTGGCGTGTCAAAGGTTGAAGCTTTACGTGAAGGAATAAACAAAGTGAGAATGCTAGATCCTTCTGTTGAACTTCGAATACTGGCCGGATCATATTGCATTTCGACGGATCCAAAGATTCAGGAAGCAGTCGTACGATGGTAATCACCTACCACTTTCAAGGTCACAAGTTACGGTACGACTAAATAACTATAGTTGCACTGAGAAATGAGGTTGAGGTGTTTATGATAAGCAGAAATAGCTGTGTCTTCTCACACTTTCGATTTCAATTGAATAGCTTGACCTAAGACCAACTCGAGAGTTTAAAAGTCATGGCTTTTTTGTGCGAATTGAGGTGACCGATACACACGATGTACCCAAGTGTATTACGTATTGGCTTGGTGACACTAATTAGAGTCTGTGGTAAGCTATAACACCCAGTCAAATAGAATGTTATCCCCTTCATTTAAACACGTCGCTGAGCGTGGAAAACTTTACATACTTAATCAACATGAGGATGACAACCATTGAAACTAACTATCAGCCTTCGAATCGGCTAGTGCTGTTTTATTAAAGATTATGCACGCAGTTTTAGTATGCAGAGCTAGTCGTTGCTATAACAATGTGATGGTGTATTGGTTATGACGGAGTTACTTCTACAACTTTCGTATGTGAATTAGAGGTCATGATATGAGAATGAGTTGCATGAAATCTGAGGTTAAGCTAGCTATTCTTCTGTCGAAATTAACCACATCGGAAATGAGATCGTGCAGTAACATTAACAAGAACATACGTCCCAACGAACAGCTGGAAACGTGTAGACTGTTTGATAAGGAAAAGAAGGAGATTGAAAACGAGAATTAAGATTAGGTGCTTGTCAACAGGCAGCATGGACATCACATCAAGCAGTAGTTTTACATAAAGAACGTCACTATTCTTTAAATATCACCGAGGAAGCATGTAATATTCTGTTGAAGCAAACCTCACTTTCTGAGTGCATTTACTAAGATGACTGGCAGACCGTCGCGTTCAACCATAGCTCACCGTTATCCGATGAGACATTGAGTGGCAGCTGATAAGTTGATTTCAGTTGTTCAGTTCAGCGAAGCCTGTGAGACGAGTAGGTTATGTTGAGTGTTTGACAAAATGTATCTGTAGCAAAGTAACAGTGAAACTGCTCACTACTGTAAAAGTGTTCACACCTGGCTGTTTCAGAGACAAGCTGTAGGCACTACAAAGTTCCACAACATACATGGACAAGATTTCACAGTTGTGTAGCAAGTTCGCACACACAGTTACATCACAAGCCAAATTCCGCACATAAATATTTTGACACTACCCAAGCCATCTATGGCATAGGCTGATAGACGTCATCTCATCAGATACTTTTCAGCTCCAAAGGTACGTTCACATTATTTCTGTTTCTAATAACTTACCATCTTTGGTGTTTGTACGCGCGGAATCACGCCAGTCACTCGACACACCAACTCATTAAGAAAGGGTTCTTCGTGGCAGAATACTCCTTACAAAAACGTCGTTTGCGTAATTTACGCCATGCTGTCTTGTAATTGGTGAGAGTCGTGAAATGTAATGAGGGTTGCCAGATAGCTCACTGACATCCAGTACGTTTAAATTATCGACCGTAGTCACAACAAACGTTAACCACTGTCTGTTTGACAAGTGCAGCAAGAATGGTGAGCGGTTAGGTCATGACCATTGGCGCCAAGTCTGTACAATTGAGCGTTTAAGTGTCCCAGAAGATTCGTCGTGCCTGTGTGCTATAGGATGTTTATTGCTGGTGTTCTGGTGCAATACATTAACCATAACTGCTTCTGGACTGTGCCGTGCAATGAACTAATTTAATATAAAAGTATAAGCATCAAAAGCAGTAACAGAGTAGTCCACTGCAACTAACTTCGAAATCATTTCTTTCAGTATACCGGCCCCACCATCGACAGTTGGAATCTGATCAAAATTTTTAACCCGACAGAAGTTAGCAACCGCCCACATTCAGCATCGACACCATAGAGACAAGACGTATGCACGAAAGGTATAATGTTATGTCGAGGCAATTTAAATAAGTTTCGTGCGGCCATACGAGGCTAAATGATAAAGATTTTAAGTCAAGATAAATCACACTAGAAAACTGTGTATTACTCTACAAGTGAGTAGAATCACTTGCCGAAATAACAAAAAATGGCATTGGTGACAGATATCTCTCGAGAATTCAATGGTATTTTCAAGTCCGAACATCAACGTGAATTCGGTTTAACGATATACGTGCCTGGATAACATCGAGCTCGCTTCGGTCACTAGTTTGTAGCACGATGCCTCCAGAAAAGTGTTGACCACGTACGATGTGTCAGTCAATCGGGCACAGTTTCCAGCCTAATCTCATATTAGAACTTTGAGTCCGTCTTCTTGTTAAGCAGCAGACATTAATGCTAACAATCCAAATTCACCTATGTAGCAGTAAACTGATCGGTTTACCGAATTATTTGTTATCGATATTAAAGGCTAAATTGAAAAAGACTAAGTTGGTTGTCAGTATGCAACAAATTGAGCATAATTAACAAACAACAGTGGCTGACAATTTCCACGTGGGAATTTCACAGTACTTAATATGTGACTATCGGCTAGGTATACAATAAGATATCTTCAGGAAAAACTGACCAGAGTTCCGCCTGGACAGTGAAAATCAGTTGCGTTCATGATTGGTGGCATCCGCAACGGATTAGCCTGCCACAGAGACCGAAGCCAAAGGACGCCTGCACTTTAACCGTCATCGCAAAAGGCTTGCGCTGCACCACTTGTGGTTCTACTCACACACCGCATATCCGGTGTAAACCCGAAGGAATAAGGTCAGCAGATGTGTGAGTGACGCCTTTCCGTCCAGCCGGCCATTGCTGGTTAGCCAATTGAATGGCTGGCAGGAAAAGGAAACCCTTATCTCTCGGAAAATAAACAGTGAGACTGCAATGGCAAGATCTATACCAGGGAGAAAGATGTGTGAAATGTAATACAAGAAACATTTCAGTATATCAGTGCATGCCAGTGCATTCCAGAGAGGATAAATTTGAAGAACAAAACTCAGAGTTGAACTACGGAAAGATCAGACAGACGATTCATCATTCAATACACCAACAAAGCCCAAGAAAAGAATAGGTAGAAGATCACAGACACCCAAGTTTCTGAAAAGAGGAGCAGATTAGTTGCCAAATGACCATGGTCTTGGTCGATGCAATCATTAACAAAAAAAGAACGGATAGGCTGATATGACCTAACTGAGCTTAACGT
>LUCH01002357.1:52981-90196 GCA_013368495.1 Paragonimus heterotremus
CTCTATTCACTTCTTTAAAACAGCAAAATAATACAGGTCGCGAAGTAGTAGAAATTCAATCTACCTTCACAGGTGGCCAATGTAAAATAGCAACGTAATGTGGGCGATAGTTTAATGTTTATTAATTGATTTTACATTGGTTTATCCTATGATGAATTCATTTCAGTTTACCCAAACTTTACTGTAATTTTTGAAGCGGAAATCAATAACTGTTCGCCTTTTTTATTAACAGACCTTATCAGAGAACAGTGCATCGGTCTAATTGTCACAGGTATACACGAAGCAGATAATACTCAAAATTCTCTAGCTTCGCATCGCTTGATTATAAGCAGGGATTGGTGAGAGTCATACTGTGCAAAACGAGAACCATATGTACTGCACATCAGGTGTTGAGGGAAGACAGGGTTATTAGAGCTATGAATAATGGTTATTCAAAGGAACCTAGTTGTATTCACAATGAAAAGAAAGCGTCAACTTTGGCAGTCTGTAGTGTGGTGAAAAAGAATGTAGTTCTCTATCTAGAATTCGAGGAGTGGCCCGCAAAATAACAACCTGCATCACAACCTGAAATGGACGCTGCAACTCACCTATCCAGCAGCACACTTGTGCTACATTAGACCTCAAAGGGTTGGCTTTCCGTAGAAGTGACACACACAAGCGATCGGCCTATATCTCATGTACTCTACCGGGCAACTACATGGGCAGGATAGTTTGGTGATAGCGTCGATTTATAGTTCGGCATATTCATAAGTGATTAGTAAACGCGCTGTCATAGATCGATATGATGATATAGGGAACACGATAAACCCGGTCTCGCCGATCGCCCAACTAATCCTGACAAATGGATATCCAATAGACCCAGGTAAATAACTCAAAATATTGTCGTGTGGTCATAACCTGAAACTACTAGCGTTTGGTGAGGCGATGAAAATCACATATCAGTAAGTCTTTTATGTAAGGACCAGGCTGGGGTAATCATTCTGTTCACAATGGATCCACCTGCATCATTGGAGGAGGAGAACGATTGCAATCAGTTAATTGGTTCATTCACTTGTGGCTGACTGGGTTTTTGCTTGATGAAAGTAAACCAAAAGGCGAACATTTTGCATGGTTTCCAGCCATATTTGTTGACGTTGTACAGTTTGGAATTTACCAACCCAAGTATTCTGCTGTAAACTCTGGTAGATATGCTAGGAAGTCGTTTGGAAGTAAGTATACCAATTTCAATCTTCTGTTAGTGGTTGTGTGAAGTGTCTCCGGTCGTCCGCTTTGATCCACCTTTTCATTTAGTAACGTTTAAAATTTCAATTTACCACTCTACCTATCTGTTATTTCTACGATGTACTTGACGGATTTCGGAACTGTATTCCGAGCCGTTTTCAACAGTCACTTCTCAGACTGCTAAAATCACGCTGATAAAAGTGAGCTGTCTAGTCAAATTTATAGTGGGGAGTTACATTTTCTAGTTTGACAATCATTTAGTAAATTTGTTTATTTTAAAGAAAGGGTTTTGGAACTTCATTACAGAAACAACAAAAGGTTTGGTTGTTAATCTAAGAACTCCGCGGCGCGTGATCAACCTGCTTCAGGTTTTAATCGTTTGTGTTCATACAAGCCGAAAATCACTCACAAAAGCTTGCAACATTCATGTGCTCACAGACCTGTTACTTAAGCTAATCTAGCATCTCTGTTGTTA
This sequence comes from Paragonimus heterotremus, assembly GCA_013368495.1. NCBI lineage: Eukaryota > Metazoa > Platyhelminthes > Trematoda > Plagiorchiida > Troglotrematidae > Paragonimus > Paragonimus heterotremus. The sequence continues at coordinate 54,678 of LUCH01002357.1, forward strand.
GGACTCGTCAGCTGTGTATATTCCTGTCATGATCGGGGTTGAACTCCTGTCAATCGTCTCTGAGCCAATCGTGTTAAATAGTGTGTCGCTGACCTTCCGTTTGAGAAAAATGAATCACCACACGCGAACACCAATACACATTCGTGTACTAATGGTGATCAGCTGACTGTCCACCCAGAAGGAAAACACAAAAATTGGCCTGCTAATTCCAATCAAGGTCTCAACAACTGCGACTTTTCATCAGAGTTAAGATCAGATTTCCACATATATGCTATGCGTCTTTGTAACAGAGCTTAAAGAAAAGACTGAAGATACCTCACAGATACTTTTGCAAAAGAACTTTGTTCTGAGAATGTCCCACAACATATTAATGGAAGACGGATTGATCGAGTTTTCCAAAATCCAAACTTTGGACTATCTAGAAAAGTGTTGTATGTTGAGTTTCCATCCTGACCTGGCTGTGTGTCTGACAGATTCAAAAATATTTAGTGGAAAACACACCTATAACACAGCATGATTAATCGCAACCGGAATATGGCAGTCAGAAAATATAAAAAAATTTCTCTACCGGTCAATGTACCTGTCAGCTTTCCTGCAGTCACAGAAGTGCTTACATCAACAGACCAGAATGAATGCTCGAGGTAGAGTCAACTAGCTTATACTAAAACTGTCCAAAGGTGTATTCGTGTCACAACCGACGAGTGACACTTAAAGATCAGGAAATTTACCCACAAACTATCCGTTCACCATCCTTGATTCTAAAGTTTCAGATTAACAATTAACAAGGTCACGCAAGTTCAAATTAGGTTGCTTGTTTATGAGTCCAAGTGTATCTAGTGAATCGCTGGTTATTATCTCTCGGCGTTTGTGTAATCTAATGTTTAGTCGCATTTCCAGACTGCTCCTTCCATCAGTATTTCAAATTAATTAGTGTTAAACACAAAATTAATCTGAACTCCCTGTGTATCATAATCATTCCCCTCGGTGGTTACGCAGTTAGCCGTAATGATGCATCTAAGTCTTGAGTAAGTGCTGAGCATTCTTCACTAATAGAGCTAAACATTTTATTGTACGACTTATTGCGAAACAAAGTGGCTACCGATCGCTCGTTTGCTAGCATATCATCATAACCTTATTTTTCACGTGTTCATGCTTGTCGGTAAATAATGCAAACGTATCAGGCATAAAACGTTCAATATACGGTTCAGTAGGACTGTCTAATCTCGATTTCTTTAACACAGACTTTCCAAACGACGTGGCACAATCGCTGATTTTTCTGAACTCTTCAAATTGGGATCTGATGTCACTGTGCATGCCTCAGATATGCCGATGAGTCAGCAAATCAATATCAGTAACGAAACACGAAGTTTACTTAAAAAAGAACCGGAACTATCATCCACCGATCTGGCCAAGAACTTGAAGATATTCTTAGACAGCGAGTACAGACGTGCATGGAATGTGGTCATAACGGATGGCTCGTTTTGGATGAACTTCACACACGATGTACAAACTTCATTTCAGTTTAGTTTGCGTAAGAAAAACTTCCTAGTTTGGCGTATCACTGAGGACCCAAACATGGAACACATATAGTAAGAAAAATCATTCGACTCCCTCTCGTTTGTAATTTCATAATGTATTCGCTTAAATACACTCGACATACACCAATCACCCCGACAGTTCCTTCAAAATGTGTGGGTATTGAAGATACATAAATATACATGATCAGGTTTGCCTTATGAACAAACTTTACAACTGAGGTTCATATAAGTTGCGGCTTCTTTATTCAACAATGAACGATGCGTAAGTGTAGTATGAGAAGTTCGTCGTGTTCAAACAACAGCATGGTGCACACCAGCTGAAACTGTGTGTGACCAACTATTACGTACCGTTTGGTTATGAATGTACACATTTTATAGATATTTAGCTCAACTATGCATGCGTTTTTAATATCAAACACACAGTCACTTATAATAAAGTAGCAGCTTCAAGACTTTGCAAATTTTAACAAAAACTTGTGTTCCGAATGCTTCGTCCACTGAACAGATACAGCCCATTTCAATTAGTTTAAACTAGCTGTTCAGGGGTCAGTAATATGTTACGAGTCGAAACCTGAGGGTAATCACAGTATGGCTAATAGAAAATTCGAATTCTATCCTGAAAGCTGCACACCTTGGACCTCAGTCTGATAATCTTTACGTGATTAGTCTGTATAGGAACGAAGCCGGTTGACGAGAGTTAGTGAAGTAGTGTGCATCGGAAGCCATCACTATTGATGGCGACAATTACTCTAATATCCGCGCTATACCTTAAGAGTTCATTCTCATCCATGTCACTGAGAGACCACTGTATTACTTCCAAGTCAAGAGTCCCCTAAATGACTAACTGTAAATTATGATTACCGTAAGTTAACTAGACAGTACTGAATGTAAAAACGTCGTTCATTCGCAACCCTCACGCTTTCAAGCAGTGTGTCGTAGCAAATTCATAACTCTGTTCCAATGTGAATTTGAGCCTCGCCAAAAGTTGGGAAGCACCTAGTGAACATGAAATTTCCATTTAACCCAGACAAGACACAGCCGACGTAGTTTCATTGTTTTATGTGATCACAACGCACAACCAGTCGAAACTGCTCACGTTTATTGAGGCCTTGCTAAACATTCGCAACAAACCTTCTTTGTTTGTAAAATGGGACTTAACAGTTGGATTACGCTTGGTCAAGTTGGCTTTGGGAAGGCACAGATGATTGTTAATTTGCTTGAGTTAGACTTTAATTTATTTAATTGTTTAAGTGTTACAGGTTGCAATTGAAAATGGATTCACCTCGTTGACTTCGTATTCCCTATGTGCGCTATATGCATTATATGAGTGCTCAAAGGCAATGGTTAATTATGTGATTCAAAGGAAGTAACGCATAGTAAATTCTGTGTGTTTTCCGGCGAGTAATCGATATTCATTTTAGTAAGTTGGTGTGTTAGTTGTTGGACGAACTGATGGTTGGACAGAAACCAAACGAAATAGAAACTGGAGTGGACTGGAAATATAACACTTAAACTGTGAACAGTTGCATAGAGTACGTATCTTAATCAGTGTAACAGTCAAATAAAAAACACATTCAGTTTATAAGTGGTGGAAAGATACAAAAGCTTAAGACATAACTTGTGAGTATAACAATCAATGAACAAGCGCTATCGAACGTAACCATCTAAGACAGGAGGAAGAAATATATAACTTGTGTGAGTTCTATGGCAAACTAGACCGGTTTTGCTGTCATTCATTTCAGGAAGCACATAAAATTTGTGGTATACTACAGAAGCCCGAAGAAGAATTTTAGTAGGTTTGCTTATAATATGATATTCGGCAAGTCATTCTAGTCGTTCTAGTCATCCTAGTACTAAATTTGTGAATACATGAATTCAGGTGCTTCGTCGCGATAGTTCAGGCTATCAAAAAGCATTTTGATATATGCTCCATACTCTTGAAAGTTCTCACTGCAGTCCGCAATTACAGACAGATTAGTAACTATTAGTTACCGTGGTCAGTTTTGACGCTGAAACATGGGTCCAAGTTGAGAATGTAGTAGTTTTGAGGTAAAATACAATCAGGTTAGGCGATTTGTATGAAGGGTTCTATTTTCCGTCTTAATGTATCGTAACCGTTTCCTGATAGATGTGTATGTGTACTAAATCAGATGGTACAGCTCTAACTGCTACACAAAGATGCAATGCTTGCAAATAAGATGTAAAAGTATCTCATCTTGATAAAATGTAATATATGTGTATGATATATTTGGCTTTTTACCTCAACGGTCTTCGCGAACGTCAGCGGAGAGCCTTCTAATACACTGAACAATCACCCCGCACTATTTCATTCGACTGCATCTACTATTTCTTCCTTCGTCCTTTCTGGGGAGTCTGGTACCCAGGAATAGCAACACCTAGCTCCCCCTCAATTTCGTACCACACTTACTATTAAATACAAAATGTTGAGGTGTATGCGCATGAATTCAAGCTAACTGTCTCAACAGTTTGTTACATTTACCACCCCAATAGTAATTTGTATACAAATAAGTCGAACACATTGTTTTCACAGCCAATGGAAAGCTTGAAAAATCAGTTAACATTCTTGAGAATGCGGACTGTACTTAACGTAATCCGGTTGATTAAAAATTTGTATTTTTAAAAACAACCTTAAACATACCACAAAGTTTACATCATTCAAAAGGGCATAATAACGAAGAGTTCTTAACACTTTCATGTGGGAACATGAACCCATTGCATCTGTTCAAAAGGTTTCCGTCAAAGCAGTTCAAGCACAGCCAGATACAATGTGTGATCCGTTAATCGGAAATTTTCCAGAATGCAAACGACCGATCTTGCATATTGAATTGAAAAGAACTGTTCGGGATGTAGGTGTGTGTTAACCAAAAATTACCGTCCACTACGAGCACTTGCCAAGACGGTCCAAAACGTTCGTCCAGAAATTGCTTCATATCAACAGTAAATTGTTGAATTTGATCATCCGAAGTTATTTGACTAGCGCGTACTCTCACCTCATCTGTGATGAGCACCTGCTGCTCCAGAGACATATTTTGAAATATCACATGAACGTCATCTCCTAAACGTGCCGCTTGATTTTGGTAGAATTCTTCACGTTTCTTGATTCTTGTTTTTAAAGTACAACACAACGACACCGTGCGATAGTTAAACAGAAACGTACGACATGGATGTTGACAATGAAGGTTAATAGTAACTTCAGTTGTTACATGTTGAACAAATGCACACTTAACCGAAGCTTTCGTGTTAATCTAGACATGCGGCGTGCTATGCGACGTGTTGGACTACAGCCAGTTTGTGCACAGATTGAGCGTACATTTAAACTGCGTAAGTAACTCAACGCACCGCTGAAAGACATTCAACCGTCATTCTACTTTAAGTATATTTATTACGAACAATACTACATTTGCTTACTTTCTGGTATTCACACAGCGCATTTTTCTCACTTCCAATCCACATCCATAATGCTTATATTAACTTCGTTATCTGGTTCTCTTGGAGTACTTCTGGCATTCAAAACTTAGCTGTATTTACCAACCTGGGTATTCCAACGGGCAGCGTGTGCCTGATTTCAAGGTCTCTTAGCGTCTGTGAACGGTATGATAAGCATTATGGGCTTGTTAACAGCGGCAACAAGGACAATTACGTCGACTTGACCAGAGTAACGGAGTTAAACCTCCGTCTATAGAGACTATTGATTACCAGTCAGATTGTCGGATATCGTTTGGATCAACATCAGTACTGTTGCTCAAGCCAGTTAAGGACATCGTAAGTTCAACAGTAACATTAGCATAATAAGGCTCTACTCCTTCTTTGAGGCCACTTCAACTGTGGAAAGGAAAAATAGACTGTAAACTGACTATGCCATAAACCACTATCGGATCCAGCGTATCATTTTGATTACATTCAATCCGTGCTAAATCCGAATGAAGCTTAACTTATAAATCGTTGGAGCCGGTTTAATGCTATTCCCTACAAATAAGAATACATTGCCTGATATTGCGAAGCACTCACGTTTTATTCCGGTACCTTTATGCCCAACATTCTTACTACAAAATGGTTACGAAGATTACTCGGTTAACAAATGTTTGCCATATAATAACGTGCTGTTCAACGTCACCAGGTCAGGCAGGTTGACCATCAAAACCTGTGTTGGTTATTGTCTAAAGACCCTCGTGATAAACACTTCATGCCTAATCAGGAACTGTGCAACAATGTGTTAAACAAATAAAATGCAAGCCTGAAGTGGAACGTGTAGACTCATGCGAGCTGACTGCCTTTTCTCTGTTTTCAGTTGCATAACTTGCGTCTTCTATGCACACAAAACTGACCTAAGTTGTCTGATAGGCACTGTCTCACTAATAGCTAGCAGCTTCGGGTTGCGATTACGTAACAATATCGTGAACTATTTGACGGGGTCAGTTAGGTGACCAGTTGCTAAGATGTGTTTGACGATCGATGAGGCCGGGTCTTTGGAGCTTGTTTCAGTCAGCAGGTCGCTCTAAGAGATTACAATGGTGAACCGCTTAGGAAGGTGCTCCACCATACGCTGATGCAAGCGCCGATCTGTGCTGTATATGTAGACGTTATTGAAACTGCAACTGAACCCGTATATTGCGTGGAAGACAGGCTGATCGGTTGAGTGTGTATCACCCCTATGGATAGCCAACTTTATAGTGCTTAACAGGAAGAGCAGCTTTATAACACCGACGTCAAATTGTAACTAATATTGTCACCCGTGAATTGAATTTGCAAATATATGTTATTTTTCTTCGCACTGCAGCCTACCACTTTTGGTTCTTTCACCTTACTGTGGATCTCCACAAACTTTCCAGGATAGCGATTATTCACCAGCTTTTACTTAATAAACTTTGCTTCTTTCCTCGAAAAGAAGTTTTCACTGAAGACTGTGCTTTTACTTCATTCCATAACTATCTGAACTCCGTCAACCCAAACATTACTGTATCTTATGAGGTGGAGGTTAATAATTGGTTGCCGTTCTTAGATATTCTTATAACCAGACGTCGAGCTGGTACATTGCAACGATCCGCTTATCGAAGGCCACGTTGGAGTGGACAACATTTGCAGTTCTCCACCTCCATTTCTATTAATTATGCACGAGGGTTAGTAAAACAGTTCGGCCTGTCTTCTACGCAATATACGGGTTCAGTTGCAGTTTCAACAACGTCTACATATACAGCACAGATCGGCGCTTGCATCAGCGTATGGTGGAGCACCTTCCTAAGCGGTTCACCATTGTAATCTCTTAGAGCGACCTGCTGACTGAAACAAGCTCCAAAGACCCGGCCTCATCGATCGCCAAACACATCTTAGCAACTGGTCACCTAACTGACCCCGTCAAATAGTTCACGATATTGTTACGTAATCGCAACCCGAAGCTGCTAGCTATTAGTGAGACAGTGCCTATCAGACAACTTAGGTCAGTTTTGTGTGCACAGAAGATGCTGACGCAATCAATCTTCTTGTCGTTGAATTGTTTACAATATTAGCTCGCGAAAGGTCAGAACTATGTGGTCGGTTCGTTCAGCTGTTGTTGCCATGTGCAGTTTCTGTATACTTTGCTGGTTTTACGTAGGCTACTGATGGGAGCTTTTAACAAACGACATATACCTTGAATTAGATTGACTACATACAATAACACTTCTTCATCTGAATAAAAATGAACATCCTTTATGTAATTTGCTTAAACTGATATGCGGATTTGGCAGACTACTACGTACATTATGCAGCCACATCTTTCAACTAACTAAAATTTGTTCGGGTAGAAATCTACTATCATGTTCTCCTGTCATAATCTGATAATCTGAAGGTTTGCAAACGTCCTTTTGCCATAACTTTTGAATGAAGTGACTGAGGTTTATCATTTTCCATATTTATCTAAAAATTTCCTGCTGACACTTTTAAAGTGACCTCTTCATTAGCGCTGGGCAAAACAACAATTAAGATGATCATACTGCACATTATCCAGCTTGCCTTTGTCAAAACATCACCATGAACTGAGTAATCATGAAAATAGTGTTCTGACTTCTTGAAACTTACACGTCTGCAGCTCTCAGGCCCAATACTTCGCAAAATTTTTCCAATGTTATCTTGCCTGTATTCTCCGGGTCGAAAAGATCACACCATTTCTGATTCAAAATGAAGGAAATTAACAGCATGGTAAGCTTTCTAGAAGAGGCCTTAGAATACAGTGTGGATGAAGTAGAACTTGATATGATGAAGAAGTAGTGTAACAAAATTCCGGTTTATGTGCATCAGAAGTGAATTTTTTAACTGGATGCGTGCAGTGCGTCTTGTCAGCTGCTTGCTTTTGTAAATGGGTGTATCCAAAAGTTCACCGACGAATGCAAAGAGTTGAACGTCGTAGGTACTGATTGATTTGCGAGTTCGTTGTGTCGTTTATCTCAGAATCAACTGGGTCAGTAGACCAATGCTGATGTTCACATTACAAACTGAACCTGTGAAGAAATTAAATATTCATCAATCTCCCAGATGGCATTATAATTTTTATATGGCATGGTAGCATAAGAAGTAGTAGGTGTTCATTGGCCAAAATTCGGTTTTATGTATGTTTCAGTTCATCAAGTCTGTGCATTCGGTGAGTTTCAGTCATATCTGTCACTAGATATATGAAAGCTTCCTTCTTTTATATATGTACTAATTTGTTTGCAAATTAGTTGTATCATTTATCACAGACTGAATAAAGTCAGTGCTGATGTTAACAGCTTGAAACCGGTTGTGTGCCTCCGGGGAATCTTGACCACTAAATACGCATTACATAGGTCAACATATTTTCTTAGAAGAAGCGAATATCAGCTCATTTGGATACAACAGATAAACAGTGGAAAAGTTAACAAATAGATGTAAATAAGTTGAGAAGTCTCCTGTCGCTGCCACCACGCGTTCATAATGAGATAGAACAAGTTTAATCGGCATATTCATAACTATCCAATAGCTTTGACATGAGTCTAAAATACAGATGCAGGGAAGCATGTTGTTTGGGGCAGAGCGTTTTAGTTTAAGTTACGATAAACAAAGTTAGAAGGCTGTACAAACACTAGAGGTCACCTGCTAGATTCCAGTAACAGAAGAACATTGACAAGCGAAAGGGTATGTTGACCAACTTTTTACATAATCAATGTTGAACGGTGTGCTGTCTATCCTCGTACGCGTGTTCCGTGGCATCGTTTGCTGTCAGCTTGCAAAATGATATGTCTTTTATTACATACCTTCAAGTCAAACGGGGTAGAGCGTATTACAATGCTCATTCTGGAGTTCAACCATAAACGAAGTACAGACTAATGAGAAGACATATTTGAATTTTTGGCCTAATACATTTTGAATTAGCAATAGTTTGCTTGATTCCGTCTGAATGGAAGTAAACGTGTTGCTACCAAGTACAGTACTTATGCAAAATGATGTCATCATCGAGGTAATAAATCCTTGGCCAATGATTTTCGGACCAGCGTAAATATTCTTCGCCCTATTCCACGCGCCGTTTTTGAGGATTTCTTCTAACCGTTATATGGCTTAATAGTTACGAGCGATTACTCACATCAGCAGGCAGTCGGTTCAGTTTTCTGGAAATCTAGTAAACAGTTCAATTATATTTATCTCGACAAAGTGAACCATAAAAAACTTTACAATTTGGTCAATTTGTAGGAAATTTTACCCCCCTTTAGTGGTTTGTCATCTTCTGTTCACTTTTTCATGATATGAATTGTAAATTGACAATTTCAAATCCGTGGAACAGTGACATCACGGACGTCTTTATTTTGAAGTGAATCATACAGGTATGCCAAATTTATTGAGGGTATGTACACCTGTGGAACAATATAATTTACTTTCACGTAGTTACACAGTAAGGAGCGAAAGTGCAAATCTCGGTCTTCTCTAAGAGAACAAGTTATGTTTAAGAAGGTAAAAGTGACAAACACTATCACCAGACAATGTACTTCACTTCATTGGAGTGTACCTACAATGTGTGAAGTGAAGATATGTACCAACTGTTTTTACACAACAAGACCTATATTGTAGGCTGCGATGACAACAACTTCCGTAGGCAGTATTCGCGCTGTAACGTTTGGGCGTAAGAAAATGCATAACGTAATAAATACACTGTGAGGTATTTTATTGAAAGAGTCCGGCTGTTTAAATAAACAGGTGTCTAAGAGTTAGATTCATCATAACCTTTTTGACCGGAGAGCTTTCTCAATCTAGTTCGGTTAAAATAGGCCAACTGAGTATGTTCAATAAAATACCATGAGTGTTGTTTTAGTACTGTAAATCTGTGTATATTGCTTCCTACATTGTAACAGTCAATGCAGACATTCTCTTGCGATTCATTGTGACGTTTACTGAAATAAAATTAGTTGACGAAGGACTCAAATTCAAAGGTATACTTAAAAATGGCACATTATATATACGTACAGAACACCTTTATCACAAAAAGTGTGCTTTCACAAAGAAACATAGTTATTGACCCACCGTGACCATGCTTTTGTCAAGGTTATTCTTCAGCACATACGTTTCCAAATTCCTAACCGTTATGTTTCCACAACGATCTGAGTCTACATGAAAGAATACTTCGATAAACGGATCCATTTATTCACATAAAACCTTCCGAATAATTGTAAGCTTCCTAGTATTCACTATATATACGTGTGTGTGCATACAACAGATATAAGATTATCACCAAACATAAGCTCCAGAAAGTGGTTTTATTCGATTGATTTTCAATGTGTGCTTGCGCTTGTGCCTAAGATCGTGTCGATAATTCAGAACATCAGGTACTGTCAATGATCACTGCCGATCATTTGCTTAGCGTCTAGTGTAGCTAAAGCTGACAACTATCCACAACCGCTTGGGTGTGAATACTATGCATGAGCTCGCTTGGCAGTTCGGATCAATGAAAAGATATTGAATGAAAATGCGAAACTTGCGCTCTCATTTATTTTATGTCGGTTTCCGCTAACTGGTGATATTGGATGTGATAATTTTATGAAACCAGTAATCATAACATCTAGCAGAACTTGGGCTTCAGCATTTTCTCCAACTGGAAATTTCCTCAACTCACATATAACAAAAATGTACACTGTCATCTACGTTGTAATACTCAACCAGTTGTAGTGCACTGTACACCGGTTAGGAATTCATATCCCCAGGAAAAGTATAAGTCAACAATATATATGTTTGTTGATGGATTGTCTCTCTGACTTGTTTACTCGAGGAGTCGAAGATTAGCATAATGTGCTAAAGATTGCAATTACAATATCTTTTCAAAAACTGACGTTAAATTCTCCAACTGACTCTACTGATTACAGTTCTGTCGTCCTAATTCTACGTAAATTAATATCCCGATTGAAAGCGAATGCAAATTTGCTAACTTACTCCCCTCCGCCCGTTTTTTTCGTAATAACCACACTGTTGAGTTAACAAGATGGACTGTTCTGCTTCTTAAAATTTCAGGAGGCAGTCTTGTCGGTGGGCAGCCACTTGTCCCCTGTCACATTATAGTTTAGACTATAGAGCAAATCACCTGATGCTGCATGCCCGTTAGCTTCACCAGTAACTTTAGTGCAAATCGAATATTCTTGACTTATCTACTGTACAAAGTCTAGTGCTTTCGAGGCCTTTTTAATCCACTGACATAAACCCAATATAATTAAACTGTTAATTAAGTGGTCAATCAATATGCTCGTGCTAACTGCAGTAAGTTTACGGTTGAAAACAGGTGTGCGGAGCACTGGCCACCCAGTGAATGAATGACCATGATTGTTCATTCCAGTCTTTGTATACTAGTTTAGTGCGTTCATTCACTCTGTTGAACAGTTCCATTCGGGATGGTCGGATAATTTCTAACCAATGATTAACGATAGTCCATTTCGGCAGGCTATTTGCCGAATTCATTAGAGCAACTAGTAGACAGATTGGACATGATAACATTTCGTTTACTTTCGTCATTCGCAAACGTAAGATATTCCATTTATGTACATTATACAGAAAAGCGCAAACAAGGATGGGACTAAACATGTTTTGATAGCTTGATAGTTTTCAGGTGGAACGCAGCATTTTTGTCGAATTGGCGATGACATTGCCAATCTATCAATTTATGAAACAGCTGAAAAAAATGGAGGACGTTGTGTTCTTGAAACCTGATAAGGGGTCTGGCAGCGTGATCATGCACAAGGAGGAGTATATGAAGAAAATGAACACGATTCTGGTCGACCAAAGCAAATTCAAGCCAGATTTCACACCGCAGAATGATATACTGGTAGAAAAACAGATTGCAGAACAACTCGAAATATTGCAGCTACATGGATTCATCAATGAGTCTCAGTACAGACAGTTAAAACTAGGTGGAATTCAAACGCCACGTATGAGAGGCGCACCAAAAATGCACAAAGAAGGTGTTCCACTAAGCCTCATCTTGGCCATGGACAATCCACTTTATCACCAGCTCGCTCGATGGCTCGTTGAGGTACTTAACCCAGCTCGGAAATTGTTGTCGCCCCACTGTGTGAAAGACTCATTCGAGTTAGTAAACGGCTTAAAGGAGGTTTCTGTGAGTTCAGAAACAATGTAATCTGTCGATGTACAATCACTGTTCACTAATTTTCCCTTGCATGAGACTGTGCATTTTCTTTGTGACTTTATTTCAGTTCAGAATATTCGGTTGCCTCTTCCTTTTGATTATTTCGGGGATCTCCTTTTCTTATATAGAGAAGACTGTTTCTGAGTTCGAAGAAGTGGCTTTCAAGTAAATTGATGGAGTAGCCATGGGCAGCCCACTAGGCCCAACGTTAGCGGATGTTTTCCTTGAAATGATTGAAAGACAAATTGTTGACAATATTTCCCTGACTAATTTACACAAAAGATACGTCGATGACATCTTAATTTTTTACTGAGAGTGACGAGTTTCTTCCATTTTTTTAACCTTATGAACTCCCTACATCCAAATTTATCTATTACTTATGAAACTGAGTCGAATGGAAGCCTAGCTTTTCTAGACGTTTTACTTACGAGACGTCTTGACGACACGCTGCAGCGGTCGGTTTATCGCAAAGCCACTTGGAGCGGCCAATACATTCAGTTCTCCAGTTTTGCACCTATGGCTTACAAGCGTGGTTTGGTTAAAACATTGTTCGACAGAGCCCGACGAATCTGTACGGAACACCGGTTGACACAAGAGGAAGAATTCCTAACAACCACATTATTTGCTAACGGATATCCGGATAAATTTATCTCGGTTCATAGCAAGGAAACAACAGAAAGACCTGTAGTTCACACGGCAAATAAAAAGAGATGTTCATAAAACTACAATTCAGAGGAGACTATTTGTCTACTATACTGTGTCATCAGCTTCAGTCAGCTGTGGATCGCACATAACCTGCAGCTGAATTGTGCCTCCTATCATCAACTCGGGGAGTTAGTTATGGAAACGCTAGACGTGACACACCTAAATATTCTGTCTCACATGTCGTTTGTCAGTTCACTTGCGGTTGCAATGACAGCTATATCGGCAGAACGGACCGGTGCTTGCGTCAACGTGTGCCCGAACACCTCCCAAAATGGTTGATTCAGTCTGCTGAGCGAACAGACAGTCAAAGGAGCAACAGAACGCGAAACCCGGCGTCGTCAATTGCGAAACACACCCTGGAGATAGGTCACAACGTCGACCCAACCAGGTCGTTAACTGTGTTGCTACGACAACCAAACCTCAACATTCTGGCCATCCGTGAATCTGTGCTGATCGAACAAAGAAATGCAGTGTTGTGTGCGCAAAATTGATGGTTCACACTGTCCACCTCCCCCGGTAGCGCTCTTTTGACCCTAACATTCACTCTGTTCAACTATTGTTATCATACGTCTTTGTTATATATTCTGTATGTATTTAGTATGCGGCTGATTGGAAAATATAAACTGTTCAATGATTAAACCTAATTAGTTATTCCCCAGTTTATCCGTAGAAATATCAGAAAATAAAGGCTTCTGAGACATTCTCATTGCCATCCGGTGGATGTCATTGATAAACAGGAACTACACGTTGCTAATACAAAACATCATCAGTTAATTCATATTTGGCCGAATGGAAAGTCTATGGGAATGCGACAGCTGCGATCAATTGTGAGTGATGTTCAATTTGAAATTAACCAAATCCCCGACTACTCATCAGTAATTCATATTTGGTTTAACATATGTTTGTTCCCTTCGATTTGATCGTATAGTTGGTCAGTCGTCTTTTGCGGAGGCACGTTCGTAAACAGCGAAGTGAGGTCGAATAAGAACAGTATATCATTGTTTCCGCTCAGGTTTTAATTGCATCATTGAACTGAATCGTGTCCCAGAGAGTACGCTTAGTTAGTTCCAACGCAATGGATTCCAGCAAACCTGGGAATCACGTGATCGGAGCACGGTGAGGTAAATTGTACCTATCTAAAATGGGTCTCAATGGCAAACCTTCTCTGTCCAGCTTGGTAGACCGTATAACCCAGTGGTTATTGTACCAGTGTGGACGGATGTGAACGAAGCAGACTTTGCCAGTAAAATGCTTCTGCTCCTTTGGACGCACGACTTTAGATGTCGTCTTTTCACACCAGTGTCTTGTTTTCCTGCCCTTTTGTTTTAATGGACTTCGAATTATCAACTAGTATATTATTCATTTTGCCAGCATAAATAATCCTGTTTATTAGGACAAACCTTGTTTCTTTATCCGAGCTGGAAAGCATTACCCATTCATGTGGGTTGCTTCGTAGCTTAACCGCTAGAGCACTTGCGGGGTCTGATCATGCTGTTTTTACCTTTGGTTTGAATTCTGTCGAAGTCTAGGATTTTCGCAATCGGCTTTTCCCTACACCTTATAGAGAGTGAAAAGTTACAGATGCAAGTTGACTGGCTCCTTGGAGTAATCCAGATTCATCCACCCCACGCTGAATCTGCAATATAGACCGACATATTTTAGTTTCATTTCAATCAGCTGATATTTGAGTCCACCTTTAGGGTTGCAGATGATGGCACCCACGAAACTGAATCAGTCGATGTTGTACTGTCCGTCTTACCTGATTCGCTAAGAGACACGCAGCCTAACCTCTCCTTTTCAAACCTTCTCATTGTGCTTGAGCGAATAAGGAATAATCCAGATTAGGATCTCATTGGTCTTTGTACGGCTTGATTGACAGGACTGCTGACAGCTTTGGTCACTTTTTTAAACTTTTAGGTTCTGCTTCTCTGAAGTGCCTCCTAGTCTCTGGTGTCATCTGTTTGCTTTCTCAGTCACAATCCTTGAAATTACGAATGCTACGTTTGTTCCTGCAGATAGTCTGATTCGCTCGACGTGTCGTAAGCAAGGCTGTGAACCAAATTTAACTGTATACAGCAATACTTCTTAATGACTTCGGGTCCGGCCGGGGCTCCATGCAGTCTATATTTTATAATACTTCTCGGTTGTTGCCGATTAAATAATTTCGGCGAAACACGGTTGATCTTCATGCTTCCTGTTAGATTGTTGTAGCAGTGGGGAATTTGTGTTACGCACTGCGGACTCGGAAGTATGTAAGGGATCGTTCGTTATTCTTAATCTGTGCCCCTGCTGAGCTTCAGCTGGAAGTTCCCTGTCGATTCCTAGTTGTCCAGTAATTAAGAAGGAGCGTTTTGAAAAACTGGCCTTATGTCCATCTCCACTGGCTTTTCGAGGGTCCCTCTTGAACGTGTCCACAGGCTATTCGGCCCGACCTTTTTATTGTAGACGGTAGAGTAGTGACCGTATGTAAGTAATATCATTCATCTATCAGAAGTCTGTGAGTGTACTATGAGTAAACAGGCTTCCGTTGTCTGACATGATTGTGTCGGGTGTCCCGAAATTTTGGAAGGTCGCGTTTGGTTTTCTCAGCGCTGAGGCTCTCTACGTTGATCCAAACAGACAGACGTCTGACCAGTTGCTTTGGGCGTCGAGGAGTATAAGAAATTTTGCCATACGGTGATCCGGCGAAGTAGATGTGCACGGAAATCCACGGTTTCGCAAGTACTGGCTGCGAATATACTTAACCTTCTAGTGGGGATTTGGTTGCCAGCATACGGGCAGGTCGCTTTGCAAGCGTTCCCCTATAGTGAAATTCACGCGACTCCAGTGCATGTGAGTAGTTTCATCCATCTGATACCTGGGTGCTGTCGGGGAAATTTCTGCCGAACCCGTGTTATAAGACAAAATAGGATAATCACATGCTCACCAGACAACATACTGAAATTGACAGTCGGAAGGTAGTCTCTTGCCTTCATCCGTCTCATCTCATCACGACTTCGGGTTTGACTCCTGCCGCTGAGAAGACAGGGCTGAAGAGCACGCTTTGATGGGTTTCATGGTATCGGTTTTTGTTTAGCTGAAGCGGTTGAAAAAGGTACTTGATTGCTTCTAATACCACGTAGTTCACGTTGTGATTTGCCGAAATTGTCACTGAGCAATGCCCTCGAATTTCGCAGTACGCTAAGCAGTCAGTAGTGACAAGGTCTCTGCTTGCCTGATGTTGGTTGTTGATTTATGGATGACGGTGGTTTTCTAATCAAGAAGCTCAGCTTTTCAGCGCTGACGGCTGTTTCCCTTGTTTACTGCACTTTCTTATTTCAGCCCGACGACTGAAGACAGACGCTAATGAAGAGTCAACGGATAAAGTTAAGTTCATACAGCAATGCGTGAAATTTTGTATCACAAACAAAATTGCTGATGCGTCCTTTTTGGGTTAACCGTAATTCATCCCTGTTGAACTTAGCGTACTGGGTATGTGAGCTTTGACATTCCTACAACCGTCTGGGAATCGACGAGATATGACTGGGACAATACCATAGTTGAATGCATGCGAGTTACTCACGATGCCCAATGGAAGGACAAGATGAGACAAGTGAAGATCCAAAGCTGTCATAGCCTTAAAACGGTAAAATCATTTCTCACTTAGCACACCAATCCCACACTGCATTCTTCCTCATGAGTTAGTTGGGTGCCACTCGGATATGATGTATCGCGCGGTAGCTCTTGTTCAGAGTTGTATCCTACCTAAAGGAAACAGCTGTGTCGACTACAGTGTGCAAGGCTTAATACAGTCTTCTGATGAACTTCTTGTGCATGGTTCACTTCATAATATCTCGAAGTTTCTTTACTAATCTGTCTCAGTCGAACCGAGGTACTTTATCCATGCCAGCAGCACGGATTCACATCCTGTTTTGTGAGCTGACAACGTTACTATCGTTTGTTTATCGGGTCGTGATCAAGCTAGGTGCACCCATATACAGGATAACATTAAAAAGCGACCAGTAGTGCATAGCCGTAGTGTACTTTTATTCATCACGAAACACTGTTGCGCTATTCAGTGGAAACCCTCATTTGACTGCTGACGTTAACAGTAATGTTATAAGATTTTGTATGTATCGTAATGCTGAACTCTATTTTTGTCACAATCATTTCCGCATGTCCACAGAATTTGTAAAAAGTCAGTCAAGCGGACAGATGTTTTGGGCAATCCCAACCGGTCTTTTACAATTAACTTGGGTGTATGCGATTTATGTATGAAAAATTAGAACAAGTGGGTCATTTAACTTATGGACGTGCGGTGGATCACAGCTTACTGAAGAAGGGTTGCGATGTTGATAAAGTTGTGACATTTTTATTTATGCCCATCTTAAAACATGCGTTTTTCAGTGTAAAGTGGCTCACACTTGTTTGGGTTAGAAGTGGCTGTGGAATAATCGGTCAAAGAAGGAGAAGGTTTTACCTTAACTGTTTCTGGACACACAGACCACCGTTTTCCCTCAACATATTGGTTGCTTTCACGTGTATTCCGTTTGGAATCAATTGTACAAACCATAGCTGCTTCCAAACATCGGTTTCAATGTTGTTTGTAAGAATACTGCGCTTGAGTTGTACTAAGATTCGAATACAACTTGCACTGCATCGAAGCAGTCAAGGGCGTGTTAAAATAATTGCCTTGTAACCAACTTACGTTAGAAGCGGCCACAGCAAACAAAGTTCAGCGGGACAGCTATGGATGGCAGTGAATGCGAAATGAAGAAAAGCAGGCAAGGGTGAATTACTGCCGAAAACAGAACAATTTGTACTTGGTACGTCACTTATAGGGCATAATATCTAGCCTTTCCAGTTCTACTGTTATAACTTGTTTTTATACCGAGATTCTTATTGGTAAGCTAAGAATGTTTGTAATTCGTTATATTATGCGTATAATGCGTCTGTGAGGCATATGATAACCGGATCATGAACTCGGGCTATGTGCCTACTATTTTATCTTAATAGTCTTTTCACATTTGTCTTTATTTATGAAACGCGCTGGTTATATACGTAGAATTTATTTGTGCGATAACTTGTTAATAGTGTGATAGGTGGCAACCTGGTGCTATCGTGCAGAACTTCATTAAATTTCACTGTGTTCTTGTAGAGAAGTAGGGACATATTGGTCAGCAGGGTAGGTGATTTAATGGTAATATATGTGGATAACACTATTCAGTTACCAAACAAAAATAAGTGTAAACGCATTATTACGATCAAGGAAGCGTTGCGCACGCACATTTTCGTTTGGCGCTCACTGTCTCACAAGCATTTCGATTTCCTGATAAACAGTAAGTCAGCGAAGAACTCGCAGTGGTACGCACCCAAGGTGCTACTAGGTTAGTTAATGGAACTACTCGTTCGTTGTTCGGCGAGGTGGTCGGCCCAACCAACAACGGTAATACGAATATTTGGGAGTAATTACGTTGCAATAGATCTGATTGCCTTCAGATATTGAGGCTAGTGTCGTTCAAAATGATGGTTTCTCATCCATTCGCAAATACAACTAACTGCGTTATCAAAATCGTGGTGGAGATGTCATTTATATAGAACATTCGTCGTGTCAAAAGGTACGTAATGTCTTTGAATATGTCACAACTTTACGAGCTGTAGTACGTTGAAATATAAACCAAGGTATCTTATTGGGTGTCGTCTTAATTTACTTGTTAGTATTTACCTATCCCCTTCTTGCATCATTTCGGAGATAAAGATATTCATCAACGTAAATATATGTTGATAATTTTGAACACATATTCACTTCATTGTTAATTATTCTACAGTATGTAAAGCGATTTGACCTCACATTCAGAATGACATTCAGCTTCTAAATTATCTTTATATTTTCTGTCAGAATGGTTGCTGTCTTCACCTAATCTATGTAAATAACCCATAATATTGTTTTGTTAGAAAACGGCCGCAAGTGAATAGGTTGGATCGCGCATCTCTCGAGTTTTCCCTTATTGTTTGTAATAAAAATCACCATTGGCCGTTGATTCGTTGTTTCGGTCACAAACTAGACGGAGAATAGTGTCCTTCTGAAAATTTCGGTAAATGTCGGAAATTGCCTTTCAATGCGGACTTTATTTTCAATTTTACATCTTGATCTTTCCGGTCACTTTGACCAAATGCCAAGCTAATTGTACTTTGTGTCAACATCTGTTGTGCTGCTCAAATTCTTGTTTCTAATTGGAGTTAAACACCTGTTCACTTTTGGTCCCGAAATCAGAAAAATTATATTATTCTTCATTAACCACAATTCCTGACGTAGATACTTGACACTCAAAATCTGAAGGTGGTACTTAATTCCTCGGAATCCGAAATCAACGTGAACAACTGTAACCTCCGAGAAACTCGATTTTATGAAGTGGTCTATTGGGCAATTCTGCTGGGAGATGTTACCGGCTGTAATCATTGATACAACTTCTCATACTGATAATTTAACAAGTTCAGATGACCTGGTCAACGTTCACTCGTTTAGGCACACAAACTTAGAAACATTCGCTTACCTAACCATTCTGGGGTTGGCATTGCATTCATAAAATACAAGCATGGTTTGCCTGATGAAGGAAGTCACCTGGATAACAAATTTTGTTGCCAGTTAAACACTTGAGGGAATACCAACCCCAAATAGTTCAGCAGATTTCTGTTTGCGATCCGCTTTTTCCCTATGAAATAACGTTGTGTTAATAACGTACCTTGTACAAAAGAAAAAATGTGAAGCCAAGCGTCCAAAACGGACGTAATTATATACACTGGTCATTGCACTTATAAGGAACACAGTAATGATGTAATATGACTTCCTGCGCTAATACTTCTATATCTATTCGTATCGGTGTAAAGTTTGGTGGGAAACCTTTTCCCGGTCACTTGCCAAATATGTTACAGCTTCGATGCAGACAGGTAAAGGTGAGCAGATTTAGCTCTATGTAACGATTAAGTGTCAGATATGATTTCCAGTAATAAAATCACCTTGTTAGTGTATCATCGTATGTGTTCCGAATTTTTACCACCGCGTTAATTGTGAGAATTCTTTCAACAAAACTCACATTCAACTGGAAACACTGTTGTGATTCAGTATGATCTTGCTGGTTGTTCAACTTTCGTTCAGTTTGTACACGTTTTATTCATATGTCCAAACACCAGCACTGCTTGCAAATGTTAACTTTTATCGCATAATAAAATCTTCGCCAGCATTATAAAAATCGTCAAATAGTTCGAGTACACCAATGAGCAATTCCTATTGACATAGATAGTGAACTCCATCAAGTTCCGCGTTAAAGTCTTCATATATCTGGGACCAATTCCTGAGCTATTCGTCAGTTATAAACATAAATCCTGGTGTGATTTGAAGAAAAACCTTGGCGATAGACTTAGTATTCATTTAACCTCATAGATTGTAACAAGTGATGAAGTTAACCAGTAGAATGCGAAGAAGCTGATAGTGATTTTTCAGCATTTTAGCGCTTGATAAATCAAAACAGAAGTACATATATGTTGAATAATAGTTTAAACTTTCGCTAGTGTAGCCTGAGCATCCATCACAACTGAACGCAGGTTTAGTATATTGAACAGTTCAAAATTAACCCGATGTCGGGTTTCACTTTCTACTAATAATCTTGAGGTCATCGATGAAAGCTAACAGGATCGCTAATTTGTCTTCAATTCAGAAGATTGGTCAGTCTGAAAATTTTTCGCAGGCAGTTTGATAATCTGATCGTAGCTTAATGAGGAGATAGTGACGCAGTGTTAAACCGGTTGCCTCTTGAACAGGTGAACGGACTTCAAACCTCGAAGGTAAAGATTCCCCACACTACCCACGGACTCTAACGAACACGAACATCCAGTGCATTACTTTCTTCGGAAGGGACTGACGGCATATTCTATGACAGCGCGACACCTGTTATTCTTTTTGTGCAGTTCAAATTATATGAGAACCGGTTTCCCGGGTATATTTAGGCAGGCTGCTGCTGAATATTATAAAATCACAGTTAGTCCAGAACGACGGTACTTATCGGTTGTCATGCTGTGGTAAGCAGGATTTGGCAATGATGTTGGTCGTAGTTTGTCACCACGCTGTTTTAACTTGAATGTTTTCAGAAACCTAATGCACGTAGATCTGAAGAGTTATGTTGTAATCTTTCCAAAACCTGCTGAGATGAGACTGTTAACCTGTTTTGAACAAACCCCCATAACACAGTTAGTTCAACGGTACGAAATTTGGGACGGTTTGACAAAATCGTAACTAAGCTGTTGTGGTTTATGCTGTTGGATGTTTTTGAACTCGGGGGCCGTACATTATATGCGGCATGTTTCAGATAAACAGTGAGAGACTTCAAATACTGAGAGAGACTCTGTCTCAACTGAACAGACCAAGCTGGTGCAATCTTTCTAGCTAATAATGTTACCGTTGCTCTTTGCTTTCGCGATAATATCTGATAAGGAGACGTGAGCTGTTTTACTATGTTTTATCTGGTTTAATAGCTTGCCTCTCAACAATCATATCTTTCTGTTGACCTCTTGTTTCGTAGGAACAAAGTTAACGGATGTAGAACATCGGAAATTGCTTCAAAATGTATTCAAAATATTTTGACTAGCTGTTTGAAGGACGCTACAGTGGGATGTCGAAAGTGGCCCTGCCTTATAACTCCGGTCCAAAGATGGAAGTGGTATAGACATAAACTACTTTTATTTATTACAATCTTTTTTTACTGTGGATATTATACCACTGGTGTCTAAAGAATTGGTGTTGTTTCACGGAATATGAAAAACTGTCACTCATCTCGTATCACCATATATTTGCAAATATAAAAAGCAATTGAGCATCAACCTTCTATTCCATCTATCTGCGAAATTAGCTTACAGAATATTGGAACTGTTTGTCGTAGATACAGTAAAAATGCGGTCGTTTAGTTCATTCCAGCGAAGTCACATTTATTGGCTTTTTGCTAGGAAACTAACAAAAAGATGCTTTCTTTTTACATAAATGTTTGCGCTCATAGAACAAAGACGTTGCTGAAAAAATCTATCGTCTCGTCAACGTAAGATCTCGAGTAAGATTGGTAAACTACACACGATTAAAACTTGCTTGACTGATTACAACGGTCATTACAGGAACGGTCGAATAACTTTCCAGAGCTGTACTCTTCAACTCTAGATGTAAGGATTCGGTTTAAAGTCGCGAAGAATTTCCACTCCAAATGTGCGTGACACATTGGAAAATGTATCTTCATTGTACGTGTTGTTAACCAAGAGTCATGAGGCTAAATTTCAGTTGTGGGGTATGAAACAAATTAACTCGTGTCATATAATTAGGGCTTGTGCTCAAATCGAGGTGAATGGCTGACCAATCAGGTGGCTTGCCAACTTTTAAGCACTGCTGCATCATGGTTTGTTGGAAGATTGGACATGTTCGTTCATATTAACTGATTAGCCACACCTTAATACTGGCTAGGAAATTATTTTTATAGCATGAGTTGTCAAATAAACGTGAGTATAAACCTTTCACATAAGGGTTAATGTTTCTATCCACAGCCATTAATCAAAAGACAAACAGTGTGCTTGGAGGAGGTCTTGTTTGGACAGGAACAGCGAATAACCAATAAATGTTTTCGTTTGTTGTGAATTAGTTGATGGTATTCAACCGTAAGCGGGGTAATATTACTTTAATTCAAACACTCCGCCATTCCCTGCCTATTCTCAAACACACAACGAAAAATGAAGGCTATACTTACAAATAATGTTAGAATTTATATATATTCTCAATAACCAAATTGTGTAACATGAAATACTTCACTTATTCTGGGATTTGCCAGACCAAATAAGAACGACCAAGCAAGCTGAACTGGAATGAAGTATTAGGCAAGAAGGTATGTGTGACCCAATAGTTTCCGTCAACTACAAAAACCTGCCATGATGGACCGAATCGGTCATCTAAATAGCGCTTCATGTCAACCGAAAATTTGTTAAATTCGCCGTCTGCATTGGCACCCGTTATCCGTCTTCTGACCTCGTCGCTGATGATGACTTGCTGATCCAAGGGCATATTCTCAAAAATCACATGGATGTCATCTCCCAAACGTGGACCCTGACTTTGGTAGAATGCTTCACGTTTCTTGATGCTTGAAGTTACAATTAAAAAGGCATATAACAGAATGCATCGCTGATATTCAAACAGGGAAGACCAAATGATTTTTACAACATGGCAACGGATGCTGATCAGGCCATCTAGGATAAAGATGCACTTCGGAATTTTTCTATTATGTGCTGGGTCATAGAGCTTCTGTACGTAAGTTAGAATTGAGTATCAGATTTGCAGCTTATTCTGTTGATATACTCGTGGCAAACAAACATTTGTGTTCTGACTAATAAAAGATTATAACAGTGGTTGTTGCTACCGTATGGTTGGAACACCCCATGATTTAGATGAAGTGAAGTGGGAAGTGTAATGTTTAACGTTTATTTTATATTTACATAGTACACATCTGCGACGGATATAAAACACCTGGTTAAGTTGTAAACATTATTCGCCGTGCATTTTTCTGACCAAGGCGTAAAGCCGTTGTCAACTGTGTAATTTACATTAATCAAACAATATATCTATGCACAAAATTTGTTGGCGCAGCCAGAATAATTGTTGTGAAATTGGCTCGAAACTTGTTAGTGTGCATCAGGCGTAATTGCTGCTCTTGTTGCCTTACGCTTTTAGTATATAATCTATGATTTTAAGCTCGTGACCAAAGAGAATAAACCA
The DNA here is from genome assembly GCA_013368495.1 of Paragonimus heterotremus. Lineage (NCBI taxonomy): Eukaryota > Metazoa > Platyhelminthes > Trematoda > Plagiorchiida > Troglotrematidae > Paragonimus > Paragonimus heterotremus. Next base: position 78,328 of record LUCH01002357.1, read on the forward strand.
GATATTGACACCTCGCAACAGTTGTCTTGTTACGCGATGATGGACAGGCACACAGGTCTAACATACAGCCTATCTTATTCAACCAAGCGTGCATGACACGATGGATCACTCTCAGTAATGATACCAATATATCAGTGTTGACGTTGACATTTAACTTTTATGTAGCCACTGAAAAATAACAAACACTGATCTTTAAGTAAAAACGGGAAATAGTCCACATTTATTCTACGAAACTCCCATGTTTGAGCGCAGAAATTCACATCAAGTGGCTTAAACCTTGAAAAATAGTAGGTAGTTTGTAAATGAGGGTAGGTAAACATAACCAGCGTATTATTCTACGGTTTGGGGTTCTCGTGATCTGTATAGTCGGTAGCCTGAAATGATAGCATACTGTTACGATTTTGCTATATTAGTTGCGTCGTTAGAAAAACAGCTCTCTAATTACACAAACCAGCTAGCCGCTAAAGATGCCGTACTGTATGGTCTTGGCCTAGCGTTACAGTCATGCTGTCGGGGCATTACTTCATACTTTTAAACAGCAATACTTCCTTCGAAACATCTTCAAAAAGTCGGTTAAAAATTCCACTTGACTGCTCCAATTGTGATCCTGGTTGAATGATGTTTGATATATAACAATCAAACCTGAAGCTACTCATCATTTATCGTATTGATTTTTTCTACCGTAAATTTAGATTACAACTATGGGAATGTCGATCCCCTTCATGATTTTAGCTTCCATTTGCTCCATAGTTTAAACGTTAGTATCGGTGCAATCAGTCGCCAAACCAAGTTCTCTTAGAAAATCTGTGTACCATTTGGTTACTTCCAATGACCAATCCGTGATATATATATGTATGCTATAAATCAATGAAAAGAACTTACACTTCCGCAGCTTTTAAACCTAAGACATCACAGAACTTCTCCAAAGTTATTTTTCCAGTATTCGTCGGGTCAAACAAACTTCTCCATTTCTGTGAAGGAAATTATGAGATTTGGTTATCACAAGTCTTATGCGGTGAAGTAAATTGCGTAAACAGTATCAGTTAGAAAAATGAATTGATTTTGTGATTTTACTGTTTTATCACCAATGTGTATTTATGACCAAAGGTTCCATAATTGAACACCTGTATAAGAACAAATATTAGCATGAGCTGTTGTTGTTGTCGTCGATTAGATGATTTGACATACATGTTTCAGTCGATTTTCAGGTTATATTGACTGCAGTTTGACAAGGTTACTTTGAAGTTCGGTGCTGGTATGTGGGACTGCATTCTACGGTCAGTGCAATCTTCATGTGACTTCATCAGCCAGGGTGTTATCAACCAATTACTCTCAATTCTGTTCTTGTTATGGATTACTGTGTGTTCAAACGGTAGAGGTTTCAGTAACAGTTTACGGTCAAAACGGGAGCAAAAGCCGTCTTTATTTGGATCTGTAACATACTCCCTGAGTAGAGGTGGCATAAAAATGCATGTTGTTCTGACTAAAGCTAAGAAGAGATCATATGAATTGCTTTCGTGACCAACCGTTTTTGTCCAGGTGATTAACCAACTGATGAGAAGATGTAACTGGCATCTTCATTGTAACCAGATTTAACAGTTTGTTTGTTGTATCGAAGCAGTCAGTTGCATCTTTTGGATTTACTTGATAGTATCCTGCCACAAATCAGGGCTCAATGTAACAAAGAAGAGATAACGTCTACAAAGACTGTTCCGAGAATTTTATAGCCTGCCAGACAGAAGACCGACGCAAGCGAGCAGAGGTTACCACAGAGTGTAGTTTGTGAAAATCTGACGATTTGAGCAATTAAGAAACCGCCAGAAGGACATACCTTACTTGCGGAGGTTCCCAAACCGTGCAATCTGATTTATTAATTGTTCGCGTAGCTCTAGGAAAATCTTATCTTATTCACCTATCACTGGTAATCTTTCTTGTCATGTACGGTAGATATACAGGTAACAAACAAACTATATGACTCAAACTAGTGCTTCACATCAAAAGCAGGATTAGAGACTTTAGTTTAATCAATTTAATGACTTACAGTGATCATGTCTTTGTCTAGGTTATTTTTCTCCACATAGTTTGTCAGTTCCTCAATCGTGATAGAGCCACTGCGATTAGTGTTGACTTTGAGGAAGACATCAATGAATGGATCCATTCGCAAGCCACCGTCTGAAAGTCGTTCTGACTGGAGTGACTGACAATTTATATTATGCGCTATGGATTGTGTATCATCGATTTCTCAGGTGATAGCCTGAATGTTGGCTTGCTCCACTTTCGTTATCAGAAATTTAGGTTAGGCAGCATTGAAACAACTGGAGCAGTCCAAATCAGCGCTGGAAACCTACTGCTAGACAAAGAATGCATGGCAATATGACCCCCAATTCAAGCCTAACGCAAATCAAGTCAGTCAGTTGATTGATGCAATTAAACATCTGAAATCATAGCCTGTTCAAAAGAAAAACCGCGACAACGAGAAATTCGCGTACCCTACAGATAAATACAGGTGTGTATCTGCTATGTGGAATACTGGGACGAACGTTTGTACCACTAGTTATCAGTTATTTTTGATTTATACCCATCAAGTCACGTTACGATTCTGACTTATACACCGAAACGTTATGCATTCAGTAATAAAAGACATGACATACTTGACAGTGATAGAAGTTATGAGCTACAACGGATTATATGATACACATACCGTTATAATTTGTAGTTAGTTAACTGAAGAAGTTAGTGAAAGATATCATGTTGGTGTGTTTTCAGTTGCTCAGTGATTGCTAGCTGACAATATTCAGGATACACTGACGGGAATGAACAAATGATTGGACAGTCAAGCGTTAGCTTGCAACAATCAATGTGTAGAACTAGTTATATGGTAGGGAAGACAATGACTGTCCTAGTCAAAGATTTTGTCTGAAATATTCTCGTACAAATAAGCATGTGATGAATCAATAACAACATTAAAATGTATGTATGTATCCTGGTTATGAGTCTACAGAACAGTTCAAAAACCTGAGGTTTTTAAGAACCATGGGATAATTAAATCAATTTGCTTCAAAGTTGATTTGTGTGGGAAATCGCTGTGGACAGTGTTAAACTTTCTATAGTACTTCAACTAGGGATTAGCAACCATAAAGAATATCATGTTTGTACGGATCCCAATCTAACAGATACGAATAACTAGGGGGCCTTACACTTACACGGCGATAAACTCGTGTTTTTCAGTAATATGTAACGTCATCTAAGTGAAATGAACATTGCTCAAATTTAAAAAATTGAGAATGTGTGTAGGTTTTTAATCGACACAGAACAGCAACTGGGTGCGTAGATAGAAATTATCCAGGCGCCTGGTGCTGTGGGAAATCATTCGTATGATCCATCCCGCTGGGAAATGTCAACGCTGCTCATGAGTGATCTTGAATGTCAGTCATGAAATATTAATGAATACCCCAAGGAAAAATAGTCCTAGGGTCTAAGGGACTAGGTGATCATTTAACATTCCTCAGATAAATACAGATCGTCATGATACAAGTAGTACAGAAGAAGGTAATTAAAATCGTGTAGATAATTCTACAAGGAAATGGATTATTTGTGATTCTAGCTCGTTGAACACCAAGGAACAGGTTACTCGATGTGTTTCGATGTACAATAAGGACGTGCAACTGCAGAGATTTAAGGTATGTGTGACGCTGGCTAGCCATCTGCCAAATGACTCAAGTAACAGATGTGAACTCAGTGGATCCACTGGAACATACCTCGATGCATAAACGTAATTCCGGATCTGGATGCCTTGTTGTTCATTGAAGTTCCCCCATAAAAGACAAGAACATATTTGCTGAACAAAACGTGAGGTTTGCCCAGTGAAACCAAAGAACTTGATTCATGTGGCAACATTTGATATTAAGGTTCGTATACGCCGAACAAGTGTAGCTTAAAAGGGTTTACAATAACATAAAACGCAACGTCCTGAAACGTTTGTGATGTGCCATGGTTGCATAACTGTCGGTCGTCCGCCGATTGGTTTCATGAGTGGCTTTGAGAAAAGCAACCGTAACGAAATGACGCGAGAAAAGAATCAGTCTTTATCTAACACATGAATTCTTTTACTGCATGCGCTTCAAAAAGTGGTATGTGTGTAACAATCTGGTCGACAACGGAATTGACGGGCAGGACTTGAGAAGAAATTTCGTTTCAGCTAATGTTCCGCTTGCTTCAAAACAAACTGTCCTGCTTCGGCATAGGCTTGCAGTATTAACGTTTGTATTCCACTTTCCACTACGATTGAAAATGACTCAAATTTGAAATAGCGGATTTAGTCCATCCATGTCGAAAATAACAAACAGGTCCAGTGAATGCAACCTTATTTCTGGAAACATACAGGAGGATAATGAAACCGAATAATCAAACTTCCAGTATAATAACTAATCTGATGAATTAGATATTTGGAAAACCAGGATGCCAGTAGTAAGCCACCCAGTGGATACAGATGGATAAACTGAAACACTGATTCATCTGAAATCATGTAGGTTTGCACATACTTAACCGCAACAGCTGCAGGCCCCAGTACCAATTGTTCTTTCAGTAGCTTGTTTGTCATAACATGAATTATTCGCATGACTGTGCCATTAAAATACTCAACACTAATGAGATCCCCGTTCACTATCACCACTTCAGTTTTCTGAGTTATTCGGGTTCTGATGTCATTCTAAAAGACCAGCTGTATGGATCACTCACAAGTTGATGGGTTTTAGTCTACCCACGGTCCGTATAATTCACATGCTGGATTTCAAATGGGCAAACTACTGAACCATCCCTTCACGACTGCGAACTGGACCATACTGTTTGGTTCCAAACAAAGTAGGTGAGTCGTGGGCACCAATGTTCGTTTGGAGTGAGTCAGAACTAGATCAGTTAGGCTCTGAATAGATAAGGATGCAGTTATTATAAAAACAATCAAGACAAGGAGAGGATCCGACGCGACAACGATAGGAGACAGTCGTGGCGTTTGAGCGAGTCCGGTTAAAATGGCATCAAAAGGCAAACAAGACAATGCAAATTGGTGGGGTTGAAACTTGCGAACACCCAGTTGGAAAACCTCAGTCCGTTTGATCAGTCAGAACAATACGCAGTCATTCACTTGACGTTGAACCGACTACAAGAAACATGAACCAAAATATTCCAGCTTCATCTCAAACAGTTGACGTTCTGTTCCATTGGTAGCTTTTCATAAGTTCAAAGATGCTGGTGTCCCGTCCCCAGATCGCAAGATGTGGTGCGATTTGCATTTCTTACTTCACCAAGTGATGCACCTCACAATACGGACGGAACAATCAGATTCAACATGCCCAAACTGCATGTGCACCACTTCATAGAAGATTTAAAAAATAACTTATCGTGCACTAGTGTTTAGAGTAGAATGCCAGATGCTTTCTTGTACATTACGCCGAAGTTGTTCAAGTATTGTCACAGTGCACGTGCAGAACCTAAACTTTGTTATGCAGCATGAACACAGAGATGAATTTGTTCTTATTCGGGTTCTGTGGAACGGTCGACGCTCTCTACTAGTTCTCTTATCCGAGTTTCCAATACCAAGGTTTTCTATGTAACTTCCATGACGGTCGGGACTGTAGGATGAATACTTTTAAGACCTACCATTCCACATTCTGTGCATTTCGGGTTCGTCGCCTTAATCATCTTGATACTCACATTCCAACAGTTCTGCATAACTGAACAAGTTTATCAACAATCAACATACAATCGTTACTGCGTAGGTATTTCTAAACAAGCTGTCCATTGTCATAACCCAACTCATGTTACATACTGTACAATGTGGTTCTTATCCCACGATACGTTGCTACAGTGCAAGTTCAAGAATGCAAACACTAATGCAGACAATCAGTCACCAAGGCTAGAACTTGTATGATTAAGGTAACCAACGTAGATGCTTGAGCTCGAAATTCTCCCTCTGACCATTACATTCAGTTGCTCCCTGTAAAACGTGCCATTTGATTTAATATCGTATTATACTGTAGTAAACCACCATGTATAAGAATGACAAAATTCTCGTCCTAAAATTGTTGTTGACGCTGTGACACTGGTGATACACCTACTCTTTCTATGAGAATTCTATATTCGGATCAGATCATTACCTCAAAGTAATCTCTGTGCAATCGCCAAGATGACCTCGAATTGATTACGCGTTGGAGTTAAAACATTAGACATATAGAACTCACTCGTTCTCATGTCTTTTAGTTAAAAACCCGTAGTTAAACTATTGGGTTTTCTGTCCGATATCTGCGAAAAAATTACATTCCATAATAATGCAAAATAGCTGACCAGACCGTAGTTGTATATTCCAGTTCATTAATGTGGATGGGGTTACAAGTAGAATATATTCTTTACTTTGCTTCAGATTTACAGTAATCTTGCCATTGCAAACAGCTTTTGAAACCTTAATGAGAATGAATTTGAAAAGACTTTTCGTAGCACTCAAAAATCGACACATGGTCTATTTGTGAAATCCGATATTTCTTCGTGATTAGTTCCAAGATTGTACATGTAACACCTGACGTCTCCTCTGCTTCTCACAAAATACGACAATCTGGTAGATGTCTGTCGAAGGTAAGTTTATCTGGCAGAGTAAACACATATAAATAGTGGTTAGGGTGCTTACAAGATTAGACGAACTGTTACCTTAAGATTGGCTGAACTGCGAAACATATCTCATGATACCACCTCTCTTTGTGTGTGCGCAACAACATGGGAATTCAATAGATAAAATTGAACCCAGACTGAACTCACTGGATAAAATTGCTTTATCCACAAAATGACGGGTTCCTTCCAATTCTTCAGTGTGTACATAGATTTATCTTCCTTAGGTATGTATTTCAACTCTCCCTTTCGAAGAAGTCAGAATCCTGTGCTCCAGGAACGATAACTCACATAAAAGTGTTGAAATTTAATCACGTCGTGTGTCCATTTTGGATGCGGTAGATGGTAGTACCAGACGGGAAGATTTAATAATCATGGTGTACAACGTTTCGCCCGGTTGACGTCTATTTAGTTGGCGATAACCATGTATTAGAAATGTGTACCGCTTTACCGAAATAGACAAAGTGGTTTTAATTTCCAGCTGTAGAACGTAAAATAGTATAGATGAAAGCCTTGCTTTCAGTGCGCAAGTTATGGTCACATCTTGAACAAGCAAACCACACTAAGGATACTGCGACTAATGACACTGGTGAACCGAGGCGAGTGTGACCCTTTACAATGCCAACCGTCTTACAACCACTGTTAATTAGTGAAGAATTTGGTTTACAAAAGGTGAACACCATTACCGATAGGTAGAAGCTTCTGAATATTAGGTAAATATTTCAGCCAGCTTGTTTTCATTAATACATGCGGGACTTCAATTTCGCTCATGTGGTAGCCCATCACCAGTGCGCACTTTGTTGAGACGTGGACTGATACTAACGTTCCCACAAGACAACCGTGTTTCCCGCTACGCCAGTTAACTAACGATAAGCCTCATTCGAGTTTGCTGCCTCTTGGTGAGAGGTGTTCGTTGAACAATCACTCTGAATACGGAAACAGTATGAAAGTGTACATGGAGTGCAATAAATATCAAATAAATGTCCTACTACTTATATGTTATGGATAGTGCGTGTTAAATGAGGTTGAGTGAGAACAATAATTCGTAAAAGCTTACAGAATATAGCTAAATTAACGAACAGAGATAAGCGGCCTTGTTTTAAGTAGAATGCACTGGCCACATTGGTATGTTTTTCAACCCCAGTATCATATTCTCCGGGGAAGATCACCACTGTGGCAGTCGGTTTCGATGACGAAACAATTAAATTGGTAATATAAACATAACTTTACACACAAAATTTGCCTGGAGGCGTCATATTACCGCGTTTTAAGATGTTACCCTAGTGCCACTGGAAAACTAGGAACAGTGGTAGGAATGCAGATAACCAGTAGGTACTGGGCATACAGGCAAATCCAGGTTTGTACATCACACACGAGAGAGTTATACGTGAGTGGAGATTGGTAATGGTGTCCAACTGTAACCACCTTTGACACGGTATGCTAATTAAATTAACGTTGGATGAAACCGTTTACGGGAATATCTTTGTGAACGAAAGAAACAGCACTAGTATGCTCTAAAACAAGGCATATAATGAAGTCGGTCAAAATATGTTACACAGTATTCTGCTTCGTTCGGTTGAAACATCCAACTATTTTGTCTCCTAAAGCAACAGGTTTACCGAAGACGGTAGCAAGTTTTTAACATTAGTATGAGTCCCAGATTTAACATGGTGAGCTCTTAATCAGTTTGAACACAACTGAGATTACCAACATTGTAAACGACATGCCACTTAAGTCCTGAGAAGTATGCACTCATCTATACTCGGAACTAAGCGCTTACATATCACCTGCCGGAATTCGTGAAAACTCAAAAGGTAAGTGTAACTGTTAAAACATACACCACTAGAACAGTGAACAAATTTCAGGTCTCAAGATTAAGGTACTAGTTCATACACGTCTACAAGTAACGACTGAAAAACAGAGGTTTCGTTTTGGCATTCGACTCGTCTAAATTGTCATAGCACAACATTTCGGATGACGGCGACAATTTTCTCTGTATTTTCCACCCAGAAATTCGGTGTGTCACATTGAATCCAGCAGCCTCATTCAATGTGTGTCTTATTTCTATGAAAGCTAGATAAAGACCTCCTCCTGACACTTGAACAATCCGTGTTGGTTTTTGGCAGTTCTAACTGCAACTTCAATCTAACCGTTTGCCATCATGAATATCGCGCACATAAACAAAATTCCAGTGTCAGAGGAACCAAATTCAGCCGTGTCATACCAGGCAAATTGAGTAGGCAATTTGTTAAGGGCCATATTTCTGGTGGTAGTCGATTTCCAAGAATCCGAAAAAGTCCACATCCAGCAGGAACTGACTACCACCGTATGTAACTATGTCGACTGCACCTAGTTGCAAGAGCTACTTCAGTGAGTCCTTTTAGTTGTATCGTTTCCACTACTTGTTTTGAGTGGGGCCTTCAGCAAACTAGAAAACTTCGCTACCAAATCTTTCATATTTCCGGACAAACCTGGCCAACAGTGAATTTGTTTCGCCTTCGAAAAGCATCTGAATACCCCAGCGTGTGTCACATGGACGTTTTCAACAAACGTTCGCTACAAATGTTTAAGGATCACCGTCAGCGCCTTCCTGACATCTATGTCTTCTGGTTTGACAAACCGACCGCGGTCTTCAAAAGGTAGCATCAGTTCGTCGGGCGTTTTCCCTCTTCCCTGTAGCCGGTCAATTTCTGTCGCAAAGGTCAGAACCCTAGATACACACTTGTTTGCCAACGTGTCTTGAAGCAACAAACTTCTGTCCGTCAGCACCACCTCGTACTCTACTAAAACGTCGGTTTCAAACTCAGAATCGTTCGTCGTAGCACCGGGTATGTGGGGATTTGAAAGAGTATAAGTGATGTGAAGTACTTCTCCATGCTGGTAGACTAACACACGGTCAACGTTTTGTGGACTGACCTCCATCCGCTCTAGGCTATGAGGAGAAACACTCAGAAGACACTTTACCATTTCTCTCAGTGGCATGTGTTTGGGTGTACACTAATGTTCTTCTTTTCAGTGTGTAGTAGTTGAAGCGTTCCAGAGTAAAATCTACTGCTTACGTTTGCTTTCATTCCACCTTTGAAATACTTCGACATTTGTAGTCTCCCCTGTTGTAGTAGCACTGTTCCAAGGCTGGATTAAATGCCAACATACACTCGACCTAAGCAGTTCAATTGTTTGAATCCAACATACGTCAAAGCAACTTGTCTTAGTCAACATCTTGAGTGAACAGAAAACACATACCAGCTGACTGCTGGTTTTGATTGGTTCAGGCCCATCGACCGGCGTTCTGTTTGTAGCAGGTCGTGCATGGGTTGAGACTAGTTAAACTCTCTCCAACAAGGAAGCCACTCCTGTCCCATCTCATTACAATCATCTCGTGATTGCTCAGATCTCTCGTGGACAATAAGCCCTATCTGACCTGCACTCAGTCGAATTTGTAGACCCGAACATCCACTGCATTTAATGATATGCATTTAAGTAGGACCTACGTCTTATTTTAACAGTAGAGCATACAAATGCATCGTCAACTGAGCATGGTGAATGGAAATATTCAACTGCTCACTAATGGAGAACCGTCAAATGATAAGTGACTTTGCATTGCGTTATTTACTAAATTCAAACCCAGACTACACAAAATGAGGATTAACTCTATCAAACTGACATCGAAGACATTTTTTCTCAAGGATAAATGCTTTGTAGGATTCAGTAAGTTATGGGTTAACCCAACCACCCTCATAATCAACATGAACTCAGTAAAATGTTAGAGCTTATCGATTCGTTCGCCCCTCATGTATTGATACGGATACACATGAACGGGAAAGGTTAAATGCTTGCGTGTTTTCCTACTGGCGTTAGGATAGTCAAACTCAATGAGTGGTTCACAGGGGAAGATAAACCAAAATCTGTAGAAAGTTTCTGTACAGAGTTTGGTAATTTCGTTGTAGCATACTGATAGAATCAACCGGCCTACGGGCAAAAAGAAAATGAACAAACGAACAGGAGTGGGGATTTGTGCAACAGTGTGGTTGCGTTCTAGAGAAAGTTGAGAGAGAACAGACATTGTGGTTGGCTGTATGAAGATTGATGGGGGCTTTGAAGAGTACAATTATCACAACATTGACCACACAAAATGGCAGTACACTTTAGAATGTGTAGGCTGTGACTGCAAAGAAGAGCTGCTTGAACAAAAGTATTTTTAACCGAAGTTGTAGATTAGAGGAATTACACCCTTCTATACAGTTCCGGGTTAACAGACGATGTGCGTATCTAATTTCCTTTGCACGGCTCAGATCTCAAAGCAGGTGCATGTTATTCAGCGTGTTGTAAACTAATGTTATTACTCCTTCTGAGTTTGTGGTTCATCTTCAACCCCACTGATGTTATCGCGGTCCATTTACAAAAGCTGTCTGTAAAGGACAGGCTACTTTTATGTAAGACCACGAACCTGTTTCTACAATGTGAGACTGTACAGCGCAGCTGTGGTTTCAGTGAACTCGTCCAAAGATGTTTCGCGAAAAGATTATTTTTACCTTGTGTCATGACAGCGTTATTCGTAGAAAGGTGTGAGTTGTCACGGTCAATCGTGTGTGCTACTCGTTTTTGGAGACTGTGAGTTTGTTATAATCTACTTCAATGTAATTTCCATTCTGATGTCAACTGTAACCAACCAGGTTTGTATAAACGCTGTGTGGAATGTTATCGAACGTAGTAGAAACGTGTCACCAGTAGGGTATCCGTCGTGAAAACAGTTTCACTATTTGCCAACTAACGGTTCTAGCTCAACTGTAGAACACAACTTCATCTATGCCACATTAAATTACTTTGGATTTTTTACCAACCGATAATCTGGTTTCAAATCGAGTAGATTCGGATGCATAGATGCATGTAACTACACAAGTGTATCCATCGTTCGAATGCGAGAAGCAGTTGTACAATCTGACACATGCCTATACAATCTAGCCAAACAAACGTCATGTTATCCACATCTACATATAGTGGCAAATTGGTATCTGCTCCAACCAGGTGTTGATATATCACTCGGACTGAAAAATAGAACTCTCGATGTATGATTGCAAACCATTAGATAGTTTCAACACTTGGGACCAGGAAATATTTGTGAACAACACCCACTTTCATTCCATTGACTTACTCGGAATCTGTTAGTAGTCGCGTTGTATTATAATATTACGATACTGCAAATCCGAGTCAATGA